>JAOTQP010000002.1:1550722-1562894 GCA_026413545.1 Cichladusa arquata | reverse complement strand
CGAGCCGAGCCGAGCCGAGCCGAGCCGAGCCGAGCCGAGCCGAGCCGAGCCGAGCCGAGCCGAGCCGAGCCGAGCCGTGTCCGTGTCCGTCCCGCCGGGCGCCGCCGGTGCGGAGCGGAGTGGAGCGGAGCGGCAGCTGTGCGGGGAGCGCCGGGGTCTCCGAGCGGGGCACGGGCTCCCCGCTACCCGCGCCCCGCCAGTGCCGCCTCGCCTCGCGGCCCCACGGGTTTAGGTTTCCAGAAATGTCAGCACTCGGGCGCTTCTGTCTGCGGCTTCCGCGCGAGTAGGAACCTGTGTCACGGGGGGCAAGGCGCTGTGGTTACTGACGTCTTTCCCACGCCAGTATCCTTCCACAGATCCTTCTGTTTGAGAACGTGTTCTGCCGTATTGGTTTTACTCGCGTTTTCTCTACCACGGCTTGTATTTACTTGTTGCTAGTGATATTCCGTGCAATATGTCATATATATTTTTTTACTGTAGCGTTGGAGTGCTATTATTTAAGCTAATACCTAAGCAATGAAAGAAGGGAAACGCCTTTCCAGATAAGCACAGAAAAAAAAAGAATCGTTTACACAACAGCAGCATATCAGATGGCCAACTTCAATTTAGAACACAAATTCATAAACCACTCCCTATGAAGTCGCCCAGGTCTGAAATCGTGCTCTTAATTCTTGCATGACACCAGAATGATAAGTCAACAAATTTTAAATCATTACCAAAGCATTTTCGTGATATTTTCACTGGATGGAACCAATAGATAGTTTTTGGAAGCCCAGGATGATAATTTTGTTAGGATTGGACAATTAACAGTGACTTAGTTAACAGTTGGAACAGATGCCTTATCAAATCACATGGAAACAAATAGAAAATTTCACCAGGTAAAACAGCTGTTGTAAGCTGAATGATGAGTTTGGAGGAGCACCATACCTACACAGCAAGAGAAGAGGGGTATTATTTCTTGTGGCTCACTGGCTGTTGTACCTTAATAAGCTTGTGTGGAAGCAAGTCTCAAAATCAATCAAAACAAAAGTAGCACATCTCCAAGTGGTTTTGAACAGACCAACTTTACGCAAGAGAGGGTATCAAACTTAAGGTGTGAATGTTTTATTGCCTCCCTGACCGTCAGAACTGAAAGATGGCTTAATAAATTTGTCTGCTTCACACCATGCTTCCCTGCCTGCCATGTTAAAAGAAAAGAAATTTGTCAGTTAAAGAAGTGATTATTTCCTTCAGCCGCCTGAAGGATAATAACCTGCCAAAGCCCAGTTTGCTGCCATTTCTGAAGTTATTGACAAGCAGCATGAAACTTAATTGAGTTATAAATAGCATAGGAATGGCGTACCTCATAAAATTACTCTATTAATAGTTAATGCATTGATGCAGTATCTTGCCTTCAAAAACAAAAAATTAGTCTCAGGGCAAGGTGTGGCCCTGCTAATGTTTGCCCTAATTTGTGAACTACCCTAACTCTCACTTTTCAGTCTCACTTTTCTTGCCTCAGGGAACCAGACGTTTCTGGAAAAAAAAAAATAGAAACAGCTTTGGAGCAACTGATATAAGTGAATTACATTATCAGGTTTCTGTACCAAAAGGAGTAAGAGCTTCTGTTGCACAGAGAATTCCTATTCCAGGATGTGCGATGCAGATTTAGAGATGATGATCACTGCAGTGTAAACCTGCTGTGACCAGGGTGACAAACGAACGCTGGACAAGAACGGTGAATTTGGACATTTGGTGAGGAGCTGAATCATCAGCACACAAATGTCTCCCGTAGTTCTTGGAAAGCCACTATTCATCCCTGTCACAACAATTGTTATGTGTGTACTAGTAATGACTTGCAAACTTGCACCAAATAAAGAACATGCTTATGAATAGGATCTTTGCAGTGAGTATTTGAAAGAAGAAAATAGTATTTCAAGTTATGTTAATTGAAGTATTAATACAAGGCAGTATTCATTTTAGTCATTGAAAAGTTAGTTCTCCAAACAAAATTAGATTAGATAAATTCCTTCCATAAGATCTATAAGATCCTACAAATACCAAAAAAGATATCACGTTTTAAGGAACACTTATGTCACATTTAAAAATGGCAACATTTTCTTCATTTTCTTCTATAAAATGAAGTTCATTTTTTTGACCAATAAGATAGAAAGATTGTATTATATGTAATAGTGCTAAGATATGTGTATAATCAAATATAAGGGCATCATAATTCAGAGCATAATTAGCACTCCTAAACTGCCATTTACTGGCATCTGCTGTATTTAATTCAAGTTCTCAAATCAGATATCTTCAAAGAAGCACCTCTCAAATGTCTCATCTCCCCCATGGCAACTGAAATTTCTGAAAATACAGAAAGCTGCATCCCTGAGCTCTGGTGCTGAGCAGCTGATGGCTCAGCTTGGATGGCTTCTGGCACTGGCACTGTGGGGCTGGAGATGCTGGCAGATGACAGAATGGCAGAAAGAATGAGGTTGGAAGTTATCTCTGGGCTTGAGCTAATCCAACCCTGCTGCTCACAGCAGTCAGCTAGAACACATTGTTCAGCATGGTGTCCAGCCAAATTTCTAGTGTCTTCAAGGGTGAAGACTCCACAACATCTTTAATCATCACGTCGCAGTGTTTGACAACCTTCACAGCAAAAATAAAAGTTATTTTCCTGTATTTAAAAGGAATTTCCTGTATTTCAGTTTGTGAAATACACATCCTCCTGTCTTTACACAGGATGCCACTGGGAAGAGTCCAGCTCCCTGTTCTTTTCTCTTCCATTAGATATTTATACATGTGGATAAGATCTCCAGGAGCCACCCCTTCTTTAGTCTGAACAATCACAGCTGTCTCCTCCTCTCATTGTGCATCAGATGCTGCTGTCCCTTAACCATTTTAACAACCCTTTGCTGCACTTGCTGCAGTAAGTCCATGTCTCCCTCGTACTGGGGAACCCAGACTTAGACCCAGAAGTCCAGATGTGCTTCACCAGTACTGAGTAGAGGTGAAGCATTACCTCCCTCCACCTGCTGGCTGTGCTCTCCCTAATGCAGACCATATAATGTTTATGGCAGCCTAAAATGATCCTATTTGCATGTATCACTAACACTAAAAATAGCATTCCTGCAAATGTGCAGTGCTCCAGGTAGAAGTCTGCTTGGCTGTAATGCTCTTTTTTTTTTTTTAATTGAACCCAGAGGTGATTTGGCTGTGCTGTGCATCTTTTTACGAGGCATGGACAAACTTAATTCTTGCCTTAACTATAATGCTTGGCTTTGTAGCTTTAATTTTTTTCTTTTCTTTTTTTCTTTTCTCATTATGCTTCTTGTTTGTAATTGTAATTTCTACCCCACTGCGTAATGATGCATTTTCAGGATTGCCCTGAAACAGCATTTGTTGGAGTCTCCCATGAGAAACACGTTACCTTTCCATTCCAGTTCACAGGAGGTGCACACAACACAGAAAGGTGACAATCGCCTAATCCATGGCACTAGTAATCAAATTGGGATTTACAGAATAGGAAATGAGAATTAAGCTTGAAGATGGATTAAAATTTGACAAACTTAAAAAAATCTGTATCATTCACTGTGCCTTTTTAAGTGCCTTCTAAGATCAATCTAGGTACCAAAAGGTGTGATGTCAGCTGAAGAGTTAATTTAGTCTTGTACTATTTAAAAAACATCTGAACTGACATTAATTGTGGGGGTTTGATACCTCTGCCACCTGGTTAGTATTCTTTTTTTGATTCACTTGTTCTTGCTACAGATATATATTGTATATGTGTATATATATACTGTGGAAGACATGCTACCACTGATATGTTTAAAGGCATCTTACCAAATTACATCAAATTCAGAAGAGGTTTCAGTGATTTATCCACATCTAACTGAATATGTCCCTTTCTGGACATTGTTAACTCCTCTCAGTTAGAAATCAGTCATACTTAAGGCTCATAAATTCCTTCTTTAGGAATATGTCTCATGCTGTTTGAAAATATATCAAAAGACTACCAATGTTTGATGTTTTACCTTCAGTCTTTTTCACTGAAAGACTCCCTTTTCAAATAGTACCTGTCATTTTCTCACAGTTATTCAGCCATAATCAGTTAGATCTGAGTATTTTTCAGAATTAATATCTATATTTTCAACAAAAAAAGATTTGCACAGTTTCAAGTCTGCCTTGAAGAAGGGTTTTTTCAATTAATAAAAGGTTCCCTCTTTTTTCATGGACTTCATACACCTGCAAGCAAGCTATTTGGGAACACAAGCTTTCTGAGGATCAAAACAATTTTTGTTTCTGTTGCGAGTTTTCTTGGTAAACTGCTGTTTCCTGGAGGGCAGATTAGATTTACTATATGTGCTCTAACATTATGTCTGTATCTTGTGTACAGAAATAAAATTTTGTGAAGTTCTCACAGTAAATTACCATGGAGATTCGCAGGGAGGTTACAAAAGTTGTAACAGCAGTGACAGATAAATAGGATTCTTGGTTTTCGTTTTCATTGGAAGATAGAGACAGTCAAACTTCCTGTGGAAACATCTTCCAGCTGGATCTGCTTTCTTGCCCCACATCCTTATTTTTAGTTGAAAGATGGGTGTAATGCTTGTTTGTACTGATGAAATATTAATACCTCTTTTTAGACATGGAAGCATGATATTTGGCCAGATGATAAAATTATTTCACTTTTGAAGTCATATTTAGGAAACTATCAACTTTAAATACAAGTTCCATCTTGGGTAATTGAAAAATCTTTGCATCCTCCTCTGATTTAAATTGTTATGGCATCCTTCCTGTCCTGAGTGAGTTGTTATGAAATCTTTGTCCTGTGTTGTACTAAACATTGGCTTATGATCTGTGATCCTGAATAACTTCTCAGTTCCCTGCTGCAGGTGCGTGACGTGGCCTGACAACACCCTGACTTTGTCGTGGATGAGCTCTGCAAATGGATTCTTTCCCACTGTGGCTTGATTTCCATTACAGGAAATCTAGGCAGGCAGGAAGGTGGGCTGGCAGCAGGAAAGCAGCTGCAGGGTGCTTCAAAAGGGAGCATGAAGCTCAGGGAATTAGGAGTGCACGTATGCTGCAACACATTTTAGCCTTTTTCACATTTTATGATCACATTAGTGAATTGATTCCTGTAGGCATAAAAATTCAAATCTAGCAAAGGTTTCAGTATTTCTTCATAAATAAGCACAGTTTTGGGAAATGTTTGATTTATATACTGTAGTCCACTGCTGTGGACTTTCTCTGCTACCTTTTCTTCACAGTCTTTGAATATGAGCTTAATTCAGCCATTAAAATGATGTGAGAAGAAAAAAACCTGTGCACAAATTGGAAATTGCATTTGAGGCATTCAAATTATATGCTGTTTTAGCAATATGGCAAATAAGATTAAGTATAATTCTTGTGCATAAAAGTAGTTTTCATTCAATATTTCAGTCTCTGATATTCTAAATTAGATAAAGTTTTGTAATTATGTCATTATAAAAATTGCTCATTTGCTTTTTGTTAAGAAGGTTCTGTTTGCATTGTGTTAACTATGATGGATTCCAACCATTTTTTACTTGTTTGGATGCTGTGAGAGAACAAATATATGCTAATATCCTAATTCCTATACCTATACTTTCTCAATTTTTCCATAGAAATAATTGCTCATTAAAATATTCTTGAACAAGTTCATGAAGTTTCTCTTTTAGATATTGTTATGCAAACATCTGGATCTACCCTTGATTTTGTAGGGAGCTATTGTGAGTAGTTAAAGGGACACTATGCTGGAATTCCTATTGTGTCAAAAGAAAATGGAGTACAGTACTGAATTGTCATCACTGGAAGAGCAAGAACACAATTTTCAAATAAAATTGGTTTGGCCTCTGTTTTGCAAATGCTGGTTTGTATAGATAAATGTTTCTCTTCTATTCTAATTGCTTACCATGGCAAATGCATACTGACTTTACTGTAGGCATGGGCTGCTTCTTTTCAGTTTTTATTCCTGGATCATTTTGGTTTGCAACTTCTAATCATGGTTCACACAGAGTTAAAATATAATGGGATACTTACAGAGCAAAGGTATTATTATTATCATCAGAATCTGGCTCTCAGCAGTTGCTACTGAATTCTGCGAATTTTGAATAGGCTCATCATACTGCTAAGAACTGAGTGAAGTTTGCTTTCTAATTTGTCATGAAAAAGCCTGCAACCCCTCCCCTCCCCTCCCACCACCCTATTAAACTGTGTTGTTTGATATTTGTAAACACAAATAAGTACTAAGCCACAGTGACCTCATTAATCTCAAGTTACCTAGTCAGACAAATCATGACAAGATAATGAAACCTAGCTCATAGGTTCACAGGGAAAATTCCTAGGGAGAAAAAAAATAATTAAGTGTTTTTCATGTTGGGATTTTGTTTTGATTTTTTTGTTTGATTGGTTTTTTTGTTTTTGTTTTTGTTTGTTTGTGGGCTTTTAAGGAAAAAAATAGAAACATACCAAAAAAGGAACCACTTTCTTACAGGACTATACACATGCAGGCAGTTCTATTTTCTTCTCTGGGAGCACTCAAACAAACAGAAACTACACTCAAGAAAGTTCCTGTATTTTTTTTATTCCTCCAGCCTGTCAGATCTGATTTTTGTTTTGGTTTTGGTTTTTTGTTTTTGTTTCTGTTTTGTTTGGGGTTTGTTTTTTTTTGGTTACCGTCAGGTAGCTTTCCTCTTCTTTTATTGCTTATTAATTTCCTTCTGCCTTCCCTGGAAAGGAATAAAACATTTATTGAGTGGAGATAGAAATGGACTGTCTTACAGAGAACTGACAAAGGAACTACCCCTCCTGCCTCTCTCCATGCAGAAGTAGAGTACTTCTTATGAAATAAGACCAGGAAAGAGGACCAATAATCTTTGTGAAGCCCAGTGCATTGTGTCAGCTGAGCACAGATGGTATAAGAACAATCACATATTAACTAGCTCAAAACTGACTATAGATGAAAGTGTATTATCACCTGAGTTTGATATATTAAGCATACTCAGCATTAATTTCCTAAAAAATAAAATGTTGATTTCTCACTGCCTCTCCCCCAAATATATGGGTGTCTTTTCCTCATTCTAAAACTTCCTAAAGTAATTTTTTTCCACATTTTGGCAGAAGCCTTCTATTTTATGGTAAATGTGAACATTTGTCATTATCCCTTCACCTCTCGCTTGTATTCATAACAAAGAATTAGTTCCTTGCAGAGTGTATTATCCTATAATGAGCTTGACACTCCTTTTGTTCTGTAGACCTTTCCCTGGAATAAGTCTATGATAGATTCTTTGTATTAAATCAGTAAAAAGTAGCAGGCTCTTAGTTTTGAATAACTAAATATGATAATAAGACAACAAAAGAATGAAATCTGAAATCAACTTAATACAATGACTAAAAACAGAATAAGAAAAAGAGAAAAGAAGCCAATTTCTGAAAAGCTAGCAAAAAAGCAACCTGGCAAAAGATAAGAATATATGTAAGAATTTAAAAAAATGTGAATTTAATAAAAAAAGCAACACCACTGAGTGATTTTATTCTTTTGTCCCCGAAATTCCAAGTCCGTACATACTAGCTGTTCTATGAAAATTTCCAGTGCTAGATTGCACCAAACTGCCACTGCTCTTGCTGCAAGATAGGCATTAGTAAATACCTGCACTGCCTAGGCTTGTTCTGTCCAAACTAACACTCATAAAGTTGATATGGAGAAATTAAAAAGCTTCTAAAGTGTTTTTTGATTTTGCTATTTCTATAATAACTAGTTTATTTAAAAGGTCTTGGAAGCTAGAGCACTGTAATAGAGGAGTTTTGCACAGCTGGATCATGCATCCTTAAAACAGAAGTAAAAATATACTTCTGCCAGCAGAGTAAAAGGCATTCTTTCTCAAACAGTAAAGATCACATGCACCTGTTAGCCTCATCACTTCCCCTAGGACTTATTTGATATCACTAGGTTTAATATTATTTTCTTGAGGTAGCTCCTTAGGTGGAAAGATATTAAGAAAGCAGAGTCTAAAGTACATTTTAATATATTTGTAATATTTTCAAATTATGTACTTAACACTAGCAACCAAAAACCCACAAAGCACATACATGGATTTGCCTTGAAAGAAAATGCATGGTAGCTTAACTAGTATCATTTGATTTGTAGGTGATATGTTAACGATTGTCTCTTTAGAAAAGCTTTTCTAAACTCAGAAGTGTATTTCATTATTTTCCCTGATTAAGAAAACCACAAATAGACCCCAGAAAAGCATAAATACACCCCACAAAAGAAACTATCAAAAGCCAAGGGAAAAACAAAAACAAAACCAAAAAAGATAAAGATTGTTTTATGGTCCTGGTCTGTCTGTTCTGATCTCCTTCAGTTTGATTTTTCAGTCAAAAGACTAAAATAGACCTTGTTAATAAGCCTTTCCAACATGCATCCAAATAAGGAACAATTTTCAGGGCTAGGGAGAAAAGATTCAAAAGATTGCTTACCTGCCCTTCTTTCTAAAAAAAATTGTTTAATCTAGTAAGCTTTAGAATGAAACATAACAGGTTCTGGAGACGATGGTACATCTGTCTGAATAGCTGCAGCAACATGACCTTCTCAGTGATTTAATTTTTAATTTTTCTGGTTTTAATATGTAATTGAATTGAAAATTGAATTAAGCCATAAATGTTTCATTGTACTGCAATCTAAAAATGCCTGTGTATTGAATGCTATTAGCCAAAATTATAATAAAAAAAAATTCTGGACTTTCTAGAAGGGATTGTTATAATAAAAAAAAAATTTGCTTATTTTGGTATACAGAATGGCCACACCTTTTGCTCAGGTCTGAAATGTTTGGACCTAGTTGTGTTGCAAAAGAGATTTTTGTGTTGGTAGGTTTAGATCGTATACTGAAATAGCTGGAACCAAAGATGTTCTAAAGTAGTTTGAGAATTTTTATCCACTTCTTTTTTACCCAGGCATTCTGTGCTTTATTTATAGTCATTGGTGGCATTTTTAAGTTCTGTGTAACTACTCTGTGAATAGTTAGCGTCTGATTGAATTAGGCAACCCTACAAGCCAGCCAGCCTGTGTGTGATGAAAACCTGTCTACAATCAGATTATCCTTGAAATAGTATATTTCCAATACTTACCTACACTCAGGAAAAAGCCTGACAAAATCTGCTCTTCCTGTTTGTATAGCATACACTAAGCTCTTGTTCCTTTACTCACATCTACACATAGACAATCTAGTTTCTGGACAAGTCCATAATAGATGCATTATTTATAACAGCTTCTAAATGTTCATGGGTAAAAAAATTATCTACTTGCTGCATTCATGAATGAGCTGAAAATGTGAACATTTACCATAATCATCCTTTTTTCCTAGCAGCCACAGCTTTAGAATTGCCAAAACTGAAATGCTGTTGCACTTTTTCCTTTCTTTTAATCTTAATGTTGTCAAAGAGCTGACAATAACAAAAAGATCTCAAGGTTAGACAACTCATATACATAGAAATTCTAAGCAGGGGTCAACTTCCCTCCATCTGCTTTAATTCTATTTCAGTTTAATGAATCACCTTCATGCATAACCTGCTGCTGTCCCACAGGTGGTTTTGTCATTTATGATGCAAAAGAGCCTCTTCTTACTATCAGTAAAACAGGTGTTGGTGTCCTATTGTAGAAATACATGGGAGACTTCTGGAATAGGTTACTAGAGTAGGCTGTGGTGTTGCAGTTGTGTACCAGCCTCTCTTTGAGGGTCTGTAGAGCAACAGCTGAAATTATTCATTGGCTTCAGGGGGAATCTCAAAGCATCCAAATGGACCTTCCTGTCCTGGGTCCAAGGATGGCACAGACTTATTAATTCTCAGTAATACCAAGGATTCCTCCCACAAACATGGAGTTTAATGTAGCATTTCAAGAGTTTGTTAATGAAGGAAGTAAATACAAGTGTCTTTCACCAAGCCAGACTACTGCAAAGCTCTTCATTGAAGCTTCTGTAGGATTAGAAGAGCTAATTGTTGTAGCCATCAAATATATTATCTCTTAGTATGCCCTGCATAAATAGAAGAACTTTGAATTTCAAATAGTTATTATATTAAATCAACAAGAAATTTATTTTAAAGAGCATGATAAATTTTCTGAAATTATTCATATGGCCCTTTTGCAGGCAATTCATCTTCCCCATATTGTGGGCTGAAAGAAAAACAATCAAATCACAAACCACTGAAAGTTTAGCAGTAAATGTTGTTTATAGGGCATGTGCCTGCTGATCTCTGAAATTTAAAACCTTTGTGTCTTACCTATCGAGAATATTAGGTTTTATGGAAAGTACTGATTACCTAATATGTGAGTCATAGCTTAGGTTTCTGTTAAGTAACAGAAATTTTTATCCAGTAGAATCTTTATTATCTTTATTATACCAGAACAAAAAAAGTATAACTGTCAGAGCTTTGGCTGAATTTAAAAGGACACAGATTTACTAGAAGCAGAAAAAGTAGAAATTAAACAGAACTGACAGAAAATTGGAAGTTTTCCCATTTCTCCGTTTTCCAAAAAGAAAGAGGAGAAGAAATAATTCTGATTATTTTTAGTTCTAGTCTTTGATCTCCTCTATTGACTGTCAAATATCACCAGCAGAAAAATTATGTATATGTATATCACAGAAAGAAGAAAGCAAACATATGTTAAATATAGATACAATGTTAAAGGGAATTTATTGTAATTTTTTGCTTCCTCCTGTAGTTTAACACATAGATCGACATATTTTGAAATGTCTGCTTAATACAGTTTTATGGTCACTGAACTTCTTACATATTAGAATAGCTCCATCTCTAACCCACTGAGGGAATGGCACATAGGCAACTACTTTTTAAACATGATTAGGGAAATACACTCAATTGTGTCATGGAAGTTTAGGAAATGCAGTTGTGTATTTGGGACAAATTCTGCTTTTTTTAACAATGCAGCAGATTGATCATCTCATTGTGACTGCCTCATCCCTGGCTGCCCTGTTTCCCTCCTGCGCTCCCTTGCCTTAGACCTCTCAAGGCTTCTACCTACCAGAGGAACTTTCTCCTCCTCCAAACCACATCTTCACAGACATCTTTTTCTCATTGGGGTTAAAGACTAATGTTCTGCCTTGTTTCCTCTAAAGAAGTAGGATACAACATGACAACAGTATAATGTATTGCAATATCATGCAGCACATCGTGTCTCAGTTTCCAAGTAAAGCAATTTTTCCATATAAATTCTATTTTCCAAAAGGTGATTCACTGTGTCTTACTCTCATATGCACAGACTCGGAGCAATGTTTACATTTCCTTTATACATGAGAATAAATATGCACATTGTAATGTCTTTTTTTCAATGTAAGGGCATATTTCACAGGGTTGAATGTAGCTTATTTTATGCAATGGCTTGACAGGCATTGTCTAAAGCAATTTAACTTTCCTGACCCTAGATGACATCAGAACAATTAATTTATTTTGTTACTTCAAAGGAAATATTTTAACTTCTGCAGTTCTTACTGTAGATAAACCCTTGCTTTTATCATATGAAGTGGAATTACTTGAAACATATTTGAAGTACATATGCTGATACTGTTCAGTGTTTTGTTAAATGAATTGTATACATAAAATGTTTTAATATTCCCGATGTGATGTGTAGGAGTTGGTATTGAGAGCTATAGCACAGGATGAGCCATGTCACAACTAAATGCTCTAAATGCTCACATTGGCTGTTGTTTTATTTCTGCAGCTTTAGGTCCTTACTTAGAACCTTCACATCCATTTTTCTGGCCTCAGCTCAGGTAATGACTTTACATACTGAAAGTAATAAAGACTGACCATTCATTTGCGTTGATCTCTCTCAGGCTGCTGTTCTGGGCATTGCAGGCACGTGAAATATAGTGTATATATCCCAACACTTGCTACTTCCATTGGCTTTTTGGGGAAAAAAAAGAAATTTCTGGTACATGAAAAAGGCTGCTGCTTATGGACTAAGCTCATGTTAGTAGTCTAGCTTCACACTCAGCTACCATTATCACTATATCCAAAAGCAAGAAGTGTAGAAAGCTGAGGTGCAAAACTCTATTCACACTATTGACATGCTGGTGTTGGGAGTTGAGTGTTTTTCTATTACTGTGTCAATTTAAAGAATTTTTCCCATTATCATGCCAATGGAGCTGGC
>JAOTQP010000002.1:1534070-1550622 GCA_026413545.1 Cichladusa arquata | reverse complement strand
GAGTGGAATTAAAGTCTCTATTTCAAAGGAAAACTTCTGCCTTTACTGGCAGACACCTGTCCTTCAAACCAGGACATCTGGCTTCAAGGGCAATAATGGAATGAACAGATAAGGCAGATGTAAGGTAACAATTCAATATCTACTCACTATTTGATGTCTACTGGATGCCATTCTTCATTCACTTCAATGGCGCTACACCTGGGATAGATGGGTGGTACGCAAGAAAGATTGTCTCTTAGATAATAAATATCTATTTATTCAATAGCTGGTTTTTTGCTTTTATTAATATAAAATATTAGGAAGAAAAATTTACAAATGCTTGGAGAAATTAGCTTTGTTACAAAGGAAAATTCAAAATTAATTATTTTGGCTATTTGATATATTCTCCATATGCAAAGTTGTGAAAACAAATTTGTGCCATCCAAATTTCATTATATTTTTTGTTTACTGATTTAATGTTATGTTGGTTAACATGCATTCTTATGCCTGTAAAAATGTTGATGAGTATAGAAAGAAATATTAGTCTCCAACTTCCATAGATCTTATTAGGAGTTGAAGTTAAGTATTTCTGAGATTAACCCTTTCTCCTTCAGGTAATCTTATCTCTTATTCCCTATCTCAGTTCTGCAACTCTTAAAATTTCCTTTTCATGCTGTCTCCATGTCCAAAAAACATGACCTGACATTGAAGGAGTATATCCCCATCATATTGCCTGATGCAAAGCTCTAGAGCTTCATATAAAGACCTTTCCATGTAAACAAAGATTATGTCAAGCCTTATATTGAAAAAACCCCCTAAAAACTTGACTTCATGACCTATTTAGTAACAGGAGGGGACATCCTGCTTGCACCAAGTGTTAATGCAGGTCTGTCAGGCACTCTATGACTCTGAGACTGCTGGTTTCAGTTCTGGACAAAGCTGCAGTCAACTGCAGCTTCTTCATTTGCCATGCTTGAACAACTCAAAGTTGCAACTCCTGCCCTGCTGAAACAAATGTCAGTGAGAACAGGATTAGACCTCTGTATTAGTATAGACTTGGACAGCACAGGTGCAAGATGGAGAAAAGGAAAACAAGAAATTTATTTTCCCTTTTTTTGATAGCTCAGTCAAACATTATTATTTTAATAATTATTTAGCATAATTTCACCAATTTCAAACTGTTTTGGCATTTGTACAGGTGCCACGTGTTTCCAAGACCTATCAATTCTAATTGCTTTTGCATAGGCGATCTGACATAAACTGTTTCCAGCTTCAACTCAGGTTTGGCAACTGGGACAAATTTCTATCCCTTCTGGGGGGTAAGGGGAGCTATAAGACCCCTAATCAGTACTCTGGGAGATATCTCTGCCCTGCCAAGAGGGAAAGCCAAAAACTTCCTTTGGCCAAAGTGTTGTTATTGTCTGCTGGCTGTTTCTGTATCTTCCTGTATTGCTGTGCTTGCTAAAATAAGGAACAGTAAGTTATGTAAGCTTCCACTTTACTAAAACTATGAAACCTGAAGATAAAGCATTTGTTCATAAGTTTGCAAGTTCCCTGTATAGAAGGCAATAAATTTCCTTTTTCTCCCAAGAAGGTTGTTTTTGGCTGCCCCAAGATGGCAGATGAACCCAGTGTACAACAAATAGAAGGAGCTTGTCAGTCTGAATTGTTGGGTCCTAAGAACTATACCAGCTTGACAGTCTGTTTTCCTCTGCTTCCTCATTACACTTGTGTTTCTCTCCCTTTCCCAGGTGGAGGAAATAAATTAGGGGGAGTAGTGAATGTTTTATGTGGGAACATACTTAAAAATAAGAACAGAGTATCACATAAAAATTCAAAAGAGTAAGTTGCCACCAGTGTTATATTCTCCTCCTCCTTTGAGCATTGCAAAGTATTAACTAGAGAGCATTTACAAAAGGTATTTATTTCTTAGGAAGAAAGAAAAAGAGAAGATAGGAAATGTTGTGTTAGTATCTGTTATGTATTTTGTAAGGCTTCAAGGAGGTTGAGATAAAAATGGAGGCTTTTATTTCCTTCCCTCAGAACAATGGAAAAATCTTTTGCCATTCTAGTAAACTTGTATGAGATAAAAGCAAGAAAAAAAAATAATTTCACTTCCTTGATTACTTGGGTCCATCTGGGGACTCTAGTTTTTATTATATAATAGAGTGGAAAAAATATATGGTAATATAAATATTTTAGTTCACACTGGGGGTTTTTGTTGGTTTGTTTTGGTTTTTTTTTCTATGAATAAACTTCATGCTACAAGGCAAAGTAAAAAGTGGAAGGCTATGGGAACTAAGACAGAGAGTACTGTGAATTTAATTAGCATAAGCAGTTTGATAACCAAGATGCCTTGGCAAGAACAAACAAAGCTTTGAAGATTGCAACAAGATTGGATCAAGACTGGCAACAGGGAAGAAGACTGAATCAAGTAGAAATGCTGCAAAATTTATAAGTTTGTTTGTGTGATGTTTAACCCAATCAATGTATTAAAAAATTACTAGTCTTCCTAGAATGGTATATAAGTATACATAGCTCACAGTAAGTTTGGATTCTGATCACAAATCAGTAGTGCCCATCTCGCTCTCAATTGTCGATAAAAGGCAATAGGTCAGATTTCCTTCTATGGTCCAGTGACATACTGAAATAAGCCTTACTGTTTATCCTTCTTACATCCTCCTGAAACAAATCTTTATTAATTCTCTGTTTGAAATAGAACACAATGTGTGTCCTCATAATAGGCCATATCCTGCTATCAATATTTTAACAGATCCCCCATGGACTGTAATGTGGAGTCTGCTAAAAAATTGATGGCACCATTATGCTCAACTGCAAGTATATTTATAATTAAATTATTTTTCTTTGTATTCATTCAAATTTCTGTCTATGAGAAATTAAAGGGCCCTGGTTAAACTAATTAATTGTGAACACATTGTGTTGTGCTTATTTTGTTCATGTTTGCTTCAGTCTGAAAACCTGTCAGAAATGTTCATGCTTTCTTGCTATGGATTAACATACAAAAGTTCAGCAGTTAAGTACGGATTCAAAAGACAAATTAGAGCAAAATTAATTTGCTCTGATTATAGGAAGCAATTGTTATAACTAAGTATAATATATGTACAAGTCAAGGCTTGTTGAATAAAGCTGCATAAAAGAGAGGAAGGAAGGCTAGAAACTGCAGAACAGTAAACTTATGATAAAAACTGAAATTGAAGAATTTATGAAAAATTCCTCTTTTTGGCCTTCTGACTTTTATCAAGGTTCAGAGAGCTGGGAAATAAAGTACATGAAGTTTCAACAAATACCATAGAATCTCCACTCAAGATGTATGTTTTAGAAAATAATTCTCCATGCCATTTAAAATTTAAACAAACAAATTTATTGCAAAATACAT
This sequence comes from Cichladusa arquata, assembly GCA_026413545.1. Lineage (NCBI taxonomy): Eukaryota > Metazoa > Chordata > Aves > Passeriformes > Muscicapidae > Cichladusa > Cichladusa arquata. The sequence continues at coordinate 1,547,246 of JAOTQP010000002.1, read as the reverse complement.
ACTGCAATTTATTTAAGGGGAAAGACTTTCCAAAATAAGAGAGAGATTAGGGTAAATTTCTGGGTTGTATTAAATTGGACTAAGCCTTTTAGCTGCTTTTTTCCTTTATTAACTGCCTGAATATCTTATTTCTGAGTATTTCCCACCACTGAAATATAGAATTAATGAATTGCTAGCTGAATTTGAGCCTTTTCTGTCTTTCTTTATGTTCTCTTTGTTTCTCTTGGTAGCATTTGAGGTTTTCTTTTCTTCCCTTCCTTTAGTGCTTTGCAGCTTTTGAAAATCTTTTCATTTACTCATTTCAGAAACTACCTGGAAGATAAGTCTTGGTGACTATCAATGCATAAGTTGATCAAAAGCTTTGTGAATATGATACTTTTAATTTTTTTTCATCATATGTGATAAAACTTAGTTTTTTAGACTTTCACATTCCATAAATACATATCATATATAAGTCTGTTTCCATTTTTTTCAAGTATTCAGAAACAGTATATCATTACATATATCTATAAATAGGGTTTATACATACATTTATAAGGACCTAATTTTGAATGGCTAGATTTTTATGTGTCTGTCTGAATGTTTTTTCGACCCATAAAAAAAAAAGCAGAGCAAAATAACTGAGCAAAATAGAATAGAAAGAAAATCACCCTTCTGCAGTCTTTTTCAGAATATAGGAAGCTTTAGGCTAGGTTCTCTGAAATACTGAGTGTCTCTATCTCAAACAATAGAATGGAGCATTCTAGACATCTTGATTTTAAGCAGAAAATCTTTTCTTTCCACAAAGTTTCTGGCAGGAATGAAAAATGGCAGGTTATGAATGATGATTTTTGTAATCAGAATGAAAAATTGCTCCATCACAGCCTCCTATCTTTACCATATTAAAGCTGAGCCTTAATATCCCTTCTTGGGTGCAGCAGGAGAACACATACAGCATTCCTTTTTATGCTGCAGTGCATTCAAATCATTATTCAGTAAACATTGCTGGAAGGATCTGTTGTAGTGACAACATTCAGTTTTGCTATTGTTCATCCATAGTGTGACAATCTATGTATACAAATCCATTGGGCATGTGTTTTGCCAAGGTACTTACTCCCAAAATCAGATTTAACTTTCTATGGAAACTAGCCTAGTAATTTATGAGAGAACAGAAGGCAAGCAAAATTCTTCTCATCTGTATTTCTCAGTAGTAAATCAAAATAAACATGCAAGTTTAGGAACTGTTTATCTTGCTTTTTGCTGCAGGCCCAGTGTTGTGTAAATTAGTTGCTTCATAAATTCTTTGGTCTTGCAAAACAGGGAAGACACACAGAAGATTAAAATTTTTTCGTATTTATGTCTAGAGTTTATAAATATGTCTATATGTGTTTATATACAGATAATTATCTCACCCATTTAGGCCAGGTTATAAATGAACTCTGTTTTTAACTAATTAAAGGATCCAATATCTCGTAGTAGAGGAAAGCTCTCTCTTTTCACAACTGCACAAATGTCAGTTGCTCAAAATGGGCAGAATGACTAAAGGATAATCCTCTGTTCCCCACCCTGGTGCATGAGAAGTGCTGCAGTGTGGGTGGTGTACTCTTGCCATGTATTTTTGGGCCATCAGTATAGAGGTACCACTCAGAAGATTACAAAAATATTTGCATCGATGTCTTTTTATGGAGTCTTTATATAGCTCTTTCAGTCTGCTGCTTGGTGTAAACCTGCAATATGAGAAAATATCTGGAAAAAGCTAAAAAAAAAAAAAAAAGAAAAAAAAAACTCTACCAAAATTAAATTTACACAACAAAGTGAGCGTTAACATGACCAATCTGCTTTGTTTATAGCTACTTTCAGCAGATCTGCTTGCAAGTGCTGTATGTGGATATGTGTTATTGATAAGAGACAGCACAGTAAGAAACAGAACATGCAAGGTTTTTCATAAGAGGCTTGAACTTAGCATTGTCCCATTTGCATTTACAGCTTAAAGATGAACTTGCTGTTTATGCTGTGACAGAATATTAAGACAATAGATGAAAAAAAATTAATTGTAGTTTCAAGGCTGATGCACCAGTGTTTGTAATTGTTGAGATGCAGATTTTTTACATGTGTAAATTTTGCACTAATATCATAAAATTGATTGAGGATGACTTTTAATACTATTTAGGAACATTTAGGAACATGATACATTTAACATAAACTATTAGACTTCCTGTCTTTGGTAAAGGCAATAGGTTTCCAGAATAAAGCTGATCCTACTTGCTGCATGATGCTAAACCATGCTTCAGTATCATTTAAATGAACCATAATTACAGTTACAGTTGAATCCCAATACCTGCCTTAGCTGATTACAGTAAAAAAAAAAAAATCAACAAATAAGCATAGCTTCAAAGGAATAAAATTAAACCTACCAAATCCCTATGACTACTCCAGCAAAGCTGTGGGAAAGGGATTAGAAAACAGCTCAGTGAGATATGTTGTGAGGCAGACAATATAATATTCCTTTTGTATTACATTGTAGAGCAGAGGAGCTTTAAAGCATGAGCTTTAAACTGGCAATTCAGCTAGTGTTGAATTGTTCTTGGCTAGAGTAACACCAAGAAAACAGGTTTTGCGTCTCTCCTGCTCCTCTATCCCAAATAAGTACAGGTAGACATATCCTACAATCTTCTGATGCCATCATGTAGACACCATGCAGACTTAGAAGAGGGCACAAAGAAAGATTCCAAGTTTCCTGTATTTACTGCCTCCTGAGATTGATTTTTGTTTGTTTGAAGCAAAATTTCATGCTTCAGATGTGGATGAGATAGAAAGAATCCTAATAACCATCCTTGTAATTGTTGCAAGAGAGTTAACATTAGTGTTATCTAGCACGCAATGTTAATTTCATTGATAGCAGTACATTTGTCTTTTAATGCACCAGTCTAGGAAACACTGTGGATTTTAATAATAATAGGACAGGACTTTTTTTTTCTTTTTTTTTTTTTTTTTTAAGAATCTGGTGCAGAGTCTGCATATTAATCATGTTAATCATGTCTTAAATTGTCAGCTCTTATTCTAAACTTAACATTCAAGCAACACAGCAAAACCTTTGTTCTGAACTCAGTGGGATGTGAAATGCCAGCATAGCAGAAAAATACCATTTCTTCATGTAGAAACAGACCATCAGACCATCAAAGATGTCAAGATTGATATAAAGTGGGCTGTCAAAAGTACTAGCTGCACTGAAAAACAGATAAACAGATTTTAAAATGGGAGCTGAATGCTTTTTCTTTTAAAGTATTAAAGACCAGCTATAAGTTTATTTCTGTGTCAGGAGTAAAAACTATGCCATCCGGTAGGACAAGGAAGCTTTTCAGACTCTAGTCACAGTGAATGCAGTTGGCTCTGCTGAAGACTGTCTATACAACACATTGCAGCACAGTGTAGGATTGCCAGAGTTATGTAGAAAAGGAGGACCTTGAATACTGGGAGGAATAAAGTCACATCAGTTATGATTTCTGCTTGGATTAATGCATACTGCTTTTCTTGATAGGGTTTGTATATTAAAATTCCAATTGGATTATCTTCAATGGAAATGTTGCCATAGGGTTCTAGTTTCCAGTCTAGTGCCAGCAAGACTGTGCTGGGATATGCTGAACCTGATTTTGTAGGCAAAATTAATATAGATGATCATCTTGAGTATGTGCTACTCCAGTTATGTACAAGTCAATTTACTCACATGCTAGCAATCTGAAGAAGTCTGTTGCTTGTCACAAACCCAGACTGAGGATGTTGCAGAGGAATTGCCAAGGCACCATCTCATGGGAACTGTTAGCCTTTCCTGCTTGCAAGAAAAAAAGAATAAGTGTGAAAAGCACACTTTTGCGCTTCCAAAGATATTGAAAAACTGGAGTGTAAAACCACCAGAACATTTGGCAAGCTGGAGCACATATGTGAAAAGCTGATAGACTTAAATTTGTTCAGTCTGGAGAAGAGGAGGCTCATGAGGGTCCTGGTTTCTTTATTATTCCATGGAAGTCTATACAGGAGATGGAGCCAGAATCTTCACAGTGCAGACTGCAAAAAGTGTCAAGATAACATACACAAACTTCATCAAGGTCATCAAACACAGGATAGCGAAAGGAAAAAACTCTTCACAGTGACTGTGGTCAGACACTGCAGCAGGTGGTCCAGAGATGCAGCAGGGTCTCCATCTTTGGAGATTTTGAAAACTCCAGTGAGAGGAGGCTTCAGCAATGGTCTAACTGAAATTAGCCCTATCATGAGCAAAGGTCTGGCTCAGTAACCACCATGAGCCCATTCACACTGAAATTATTCTGCGTGTCTGTGATTTTTAATGGACTATGGAATTTTGCCTGGCCTTGAGACATACATACTCATATCCACGCATCTCTTTTACCCTCAGAAGGTGATCATATGCACACTAAACACTGAGAAAGTTCCTGGCTCGTGCTGTTAACTGAACCATTTGGGAAAAGGCTGGAGCAAGGATGTTAGCAACGTTTAAAACTATGAAAGTTGATCAGCCTTTGGTCAACCCTGTAGTCTGATTTCCCCCTTTAGCTATTATCTTGGCATAATCGTGCTAATGAGATTAAATAATATAGTTTAAAACCAGATGGGATCATCTAGGTAAGTTCATCCCATCTGCAGGTTTTATATGTAAAGCATTTGAATAGTTGCTATAGTGTCTCAATTCCATTAACAAACTTTCTCCTATCAGAATGCAAAGATGAATCAGTAAAGTGCCCCATAAGTATCACCAGAGCTGAAAATAGGTATGTATGTCATGAATATTTAGAATTCTTATCCTGAAATACTCCCATGTTTTAATACAAATGTGTGTTTTTTTGGTTTTCCGAAGGACGATTTGATTTGAAAAAATATTGTCTGAACAAAAAGTGAGGCAATTAATTTATTTTGAAAGGTCTTTGATACAAAGTATTTATCCACAAAGTGGTTTGAAAGCCTTTTCCTTTTTTAAGTTGTCATAGAGCCAAATTCTACTTTCAGAGTGAAGCATGTGTCTACACTGAAGTCATTGAAAGTCTATAAACTTAAAATGTTACAATTTGGTTCAAACTCTTTAGCACTTCTGCCCAGAATTTTTCAAAAAATCATTGAATAATCTCAGCATAAGGCTTCATTCTACCTGCTTTTTGATGCATTTTGTATCAGCAGCTGACTGGTACTCAGCATGTAACAGTAATGAGTGGCTGACTTTGCAGTATGATCAGCAATCATTTTTTTTTTGAGATAAAAGGCCCCTTGGGCTCTGCCTTGCAAAGTGCACAGTATTCCAGCTTCAGTTCTGCCAACTTGGTAAACATATACATGACATTAAACATCCGAATCAGCTCACATAAATAATGAGGTTGCACTTGCATTCAAAGGTAAACACACATTAAAATGTCTCTCTGAGCACAGCACACATCACCTGGCAGGACTGGATTTCTACGTTATGTGCTTATGCATGAGCATCAACTTGTCAGCTACACTACTGAACCACATTTTTACTCTTAGCAGAATGGCTGAAAGGAGCTTTGGTAATATGAGTTATAATATGTGTCAAGAGTTTTTGTTATTGTGTGCTAAGAATATGAAAGAGGTCATACCCACAGTTCATACTGATGTGCAAGCATAATCAATTGTCTGTATTGTAGATTCATATAGCACTGATCAAGTCAGAGGGTGTTTCCTTCAGGTTAACAGCTAGCTGATAGCCCAATCCCATTTACAGTTATAGTGAGAAAGATAAAGTAAGTCTGATTTTAATAATGTTGCAGCTGCACTGCAAGAAATAACATGCTATCCAGAGCAATGCTTGAAAACAGAAACTGTATGGTTGAATACTCTCTCACAGCTGAAGAGTGAAGACTGCTGTTCAGTGAAGATGCAGTCAGATCCTTCTTTCCTGGAATATATATACAAGCCATGTTTTTTGGTGCTTTTACAGAGCTGTAACTTGTTTTTCCTCAGCTTTTTCTTTTATTTAGGAGATGCACAACTTAGCATCAGACTCCTTGGACTAAAGTAACATAATGTCTTTTACTCTGTCGTATTACTTGCTGCTCTTATTACAAGTTTTCAAACCATATCATTACTTTTCATCTGTTTCTTTTATAAACCAACCTCAACTTCACATACAATGATGTTGAAAGAACCATGCAAAGCCTGCTTTTTTGTCAGGTGTTTCCAACTGGCAATGCAAAGATTTAGAATATTTTACTGGTGTTTTTGAAATCCATGTAGCTGATGAGAAATAAGTTATGTGAGTTGCTGCAGGACAGAGTGCCTTTCTGTCTTATCCTGCAAGGGCTGGCTGGACATCCTACAGTAAGGGTGAGGGCTGCTGTGCACACTCCTCCTTTTGCATATTGGCCAGGGCACGCTTCCTGAGGGTACATTATAAATGTATTTTCAAATTTGAAGAGCATGGTGATGAATTAGGATATACACTACAGAAGAGGGTGCTGACTCTAAGTTAGCAAGTCACAGACCTTTGCTGCTGACTCCAACATCCATTCAGAATATGCTTGATCTCTCTCTCATCTGACATTTGAGAGTACACTGTGGGAAAGAGAAGTTCCAATTGAAATTCAAGCCAAGTAAAACAAAAGAGAAAAATGCTTTCTGTGAACTGAAAAACTGGGTTAGAAGTTTGCGTAGATGGAAGGGGCTCCAAAGGGTCAAACTTTTGAAATGCTTCACACAATTTGGCAAATAACTAAAAATAACAACGAACTTAGAACTTCCATATTTTTTTTAACTTTTGCTGTTCTGCTACAGCTTAAGATATTTACCACTGTTTAAAATAAATAACTTGTCCATAATATAATTAAAAAGAAAATAAAACAAAATCCCAACAACCTACCATAAATCACTGGGTTAAGAAAATAGTGTACTTATTAATTCCATGTAATATATATGTATTTGTGAACACTTTAATATCCCCAAGTAGATTTCTGAGCCTATAGCTATATAAATAGCTAATAATAGCTAAATAGCTATATAACAATATATATTAGCTAATAAATACAATAAATATTTATCTAATAATAGCTAAATAACTATATAATATCTATTACAGGCTATTACTGTGTCTTTAGTGGACACTGATAACAGAATTTGAAAACAATTATAGAGTATCACCCAATTAGCTGGAATACACACACCAAGTTGTCTGAGACAAGCTACTTAACAAATCTGTAGAAAATTTCATGGTGATTGCTAAAAATCTGCAAGGGAAACATTACAGCAATTTGTGGCAATGAGACATACTGAATTATGTACATTCTGAATATTTTGTCTTGTGATTCGTAGCTTTTGTTTACATTGACTAATAGGGGGCCTCAGAGAAAGCAAAATGAAAAAAAATATATTGGCAGATCCCCTGGTCATATTGCTAATGGACTAGATGCACAAGCATTTACAAATAGGACTTTTATGATTATTTTGATTTGCTTATATACTAAATTTAAAGCAGGAAAATATGTCTGGGCAAGGAATTCTGAATCTGCTAGTGTTCATTTAGGGTTGCAAGTTCAAGGGCAGTTTTTAAGGTCTTATTCTTTATTTGCCAAGAAGTGGTGGACCAAATGATCCTTGAGGTATCTTCCAACCTGGTATTCTGTTTCTATCATGTGATTTTCTATCAGTATACGGCTCATGTCAGAATACCCCTGGCCTTGAAATGGATTGGTCTTTGACACTGACAGCTATGACTGACCTGAAGATCTTCCTCAAATCTACATTCAAAGATCAATAATATGAGAACTCTTCCACAGTGCCCCTGGGAAACCACCTGGTATCAGGTAAACGACACTCCTATGTGTCAAGTTTTTAGAATTTAAGTGTTAGAGTTTACTGGAGTGCAGGATGGTTTTGAGTATTAACATAACAGTTCAATCTTGCAGCACTTCTCTTCCTTGCCCCTTCTCAAAATTGTTTTAAGTGGACACAGCTCAGAAAGGGAAAGGAATCACCCTCAGACTGATCACTTAAAGAGTCTTAACATGAGAGTTTAACCCTATAACAAAGAGGTTGAGGGGACCAGAGCACATCTCTCAGGAGGAAAAGCTGAGGGAGCTGGGCCTGTTCAGAGATGATTGAAGAAGAGGGGATCTTATCAAGGCATACAAATACTTTAAGGGCAGATTTCAGAGACTGGGGTCAGACTCCTTCCAGGGGTGCCCTGGATAGGATGAAGGGTGATGATCACAAACTGAAACACAGAAGTTCCATCTGAAAAAGAGGAAAAAATTCTTTCCTTTGAGGGTGACAGCACTGAACAGGCTGCCCAGAGAGGCTTTGGGCTCTTCTTCCATGGAGATACTCAAACACCATCTAATGCAATCTTGTATAACCTGGTGAACCTGCTTTAGCTGGACAGTTGGACTAGATGATCTCCAGAGGTCCTTTCCAACCTCACCCATTCTGTGATTCACTGAGAAGGGACAAATGCAAAATAAAGTCTTTGCATGAGGGCAAAAATGCAAGAAAACCTCTGTCTAAGCAAAGAAAAATTTATGTTCACATAAATTTCCATTCAGTCAGGTACACAACAATGCAACTTAATCTAAAATAGTATTAACCAGTTAAAAGTAATACTTCTTAATGAAACTCAGAGAACACAACATTGAAACTGTGCTCAGAAAGACTACTTTTTCTGTCTTTTTTTCCTTTCTCATCAGAAATATCAAAACACTGCATTTCTTTTCATATTGTTTGACTTGAATTGGAATACTGTACTTCATTTGACGGTCTCCAAATGTTTAACATTTGTCACTTCAATTTCAGGGGTGAGGGAGAGGTCTGCAATGGTGCCACGGGTACCATGTTATGGAAGAAAATGTCTAATTTATCTCCTCTATACTGGCATTCGTGGTTGAACTATTGCCTTCAATAAAGCTAGGGCAGATTACTCTCTGCCTGAACATCAGAGTGCACAGGAGAGTCAGCACAGCTGACTGTGAATCCTGGAAGAAGAAAACACTTTGATTTTAGTACACCTCGGCTGCTCAGGGGGCTATAGCTGAGTCACTACTCATCTCACCATCTTTGGTAGTGACAAAATGTGTCTATGGCAGCAGTAACTTGGTGCATGTTGATATCACCTGTCAAATTCAGGAAATACCTGGGAGGGAGTACACAGAGTTCTCTGTTGCCATGGTTACCTGCACTGCCATCCTCTAAAACCAGTGTCAATGTTTTGGTCTTTTGTTCATGTCTGCAGTGGAATAAACCTGAAAATAATAAAAAAGTAAATTTCATTTCGCATACTCTGAATTAGGGAAAGTTATGAAACCACAATTTGTCTTAAAAAAGAAAAATCACCATGCAAGGAACTAAAATGCCAGAGTTGATTCCCACTTTTGTTTTAATTGTATGAATGGTTTATTCAAGATTTGCAAAAATTGTTTCTTGATTACAACTGGATTTTCACTTGTAGCTCTTCAAACATGACATGATTAAATATAAGAGCAGTAGCATTCAATCCACATAAAAATAATCATAATCTGACGAAGTGCTAAGTAAACTTTATTAGTCCTTTTGACAGACTAAGTGAGACTATCCAGAAGCCTTCTTAAGATATTGTGTAGTAGAGCCTATTAAGGAAAGAATTTACTGAAGCTGATATAGCAATATGTAGTCAGAGAGGGATACAGGGCCTCGTTGGTCACATAAGATGAGAAAATATAAACATATGCAGCTGATTATAAAAACATTGTAGAGGAACTGCCTATTAGATTCTTTCTGAAGTGTTAGGCTTAAACAGGTCCTAGACACATGGCAGGAAAGCAGCTGTGGGACTATAAATTTTATTAATTCTGCAGAGCAGCTGTCATCTTTGGTCTGCATATTTTGTAGTTAATTGATTGTTATATTCCAAAACTTGAGGACTAGCTAAGAGTGTGTTCTGGTTTGGGGGAAATCTGGGAGGAAACTCCCAAAGGGGTCCCTCTAGAAAAGCAGATTCAAGTGGCTCATCCCCCACCTGGTTCAGGAAAAGATTTCCTTGGAGCAAAGTGGAAAAACCAGTTTATTTAACAAGCAAAGTGTTCATAATCATAAAAAACGAATAATATCAAACAATAAAACCTCTCACTGTTCTGAAGAGATGGCAAATTCAGAAAGTCCTTTTTGTGAGGTGTAGCTTGGTCCACTCAGTCTCTTGTTAGTCCCTCCTTTGCTGGGAAATGCTGTGTCCTGGCCCCAGTGGGCCACAGGTGTGAGGTCCTGATGTTTCTTTGGGTTTTCAGTCCAGAGCAGGTTTGAACAGTTCCAAGAAAAAGAAAAAACCCCACAGTCTGGGGAACTTCTCTGCCTCAGCTAGCTAAAAACTAACAAAAAGCAAAGGAGAGCTCTATCCCACTGCCTGTCCATGCTGCAGAAAATACAGTCCAGGAGAAGAAATGCAGAGCAGTGAGTGCGATTCCTGAAAACAAACCGCGCACTTTTTTCCCCCCGCTTCACTCTTGGAACCACTCTTAAAGGTGCAGAACTCAATATCCAGCATAAACAGAACAGACAATTGGAGATACAAGCATCATAAAGTCACCCCAGAACAGAGAGCAAGACTATGACCAGCACACAGAGACAAGGGCCATATGCAAGTTTTCTGCCTTCCTGGGAGCACTGTGAAGCTGGGGCAATCCTTCTCCTTCTGCAACAGTATACTGCAATATAGTCAATATATTATTACCTGATTTTATCTTTTTAAACATTACAAATAGTCTGTTAATTTAAATTTTTATAAGTCAGAATAAAAAAATGACAATTTTCAAATTAAAAAGAACTCAACACGTATTCTGGACCTGACTTGTAACCTGCTGCATTTGCTGCTTTTTGACTATTCACCTCTTAATTAAAGTATTAAGGCTTGATTCAATTGGATTCTATTGAGTAAAATCCTGGGAAGCTGTGATTTTAGAGTATCATCAGTATAAATAAAAGAGCTCAGAATAAAACCAAGTACCAGACATAGAATTGACTTGTTGAGCTATTTAGGGTAATAAAGATATATCATATCATATCATATCATATCATCATATCATATCATATCATATCATATCAATCATATCATATATCATAGGAGAAACTTAAGCCTGGTGGTCGCACCGAAGGGTATCAGATATTTAAGTAACTCTTCACAATCTTTCTGGAAAATCTCATAGAAAGTTTTCTGAAATTTTCTGCTGATTCTTTCTGAAACTTGGATTTTTTCCAAGCTAAGCTCCTACTTCCTAGGGCTATTGTCTCAGTAAAAATGAATAAAAGGGGATAGTAACCAGCTGAATACTACTGGTATCTGAAGTGAGGGGAATATGCAAGAAAATACACGAAGAGCAATTAAAAATTTGCACCTTCACACAAGTCCATGTCCTCTGCTCCTTTAACATCTAAGTCTAGCACTAAAACTTGAATTTCCTACCCTATCTATAGTATAAAGCATGACAGTATAATCAGTTTCAGGAAAAAAAAGAAACTGACTCATGGAGTCAGGTTTTGCTTTGTCTCTGCAGATTTGTGCAGTGCATATGTCACTGTAAACTTGTCTTAAGAAAGTTCCAAGTGTGGTTTAGGGAATTTAAAATAAGTATAGTTGAATCAAAGAGCTTTGATAGTAGCTATTATGACACATTATTTCAGTGAAAAAAATTACTGGTGAGAACTAGGGGAAGGTTTTACCAATAATTAGAAGTAATAATAGAATTAGCTGGCACAGCAACACAGCATTTTAATTTCCCTACAGTTATTTTTGCACTTAAGTGCCCCCTAACCAAGCAGATAATAAGCAGATCCAAAAGCAAGCAGTTTGCCCCCTCCAAGGCATGGATATAAAACTGGCTGGTTATATCCAACCTGCAGTTGGTGGGACTGCTTCATTCCTGGAGCACTGTTCAAAGAACCATGCAAGGCACCAGGTCAGACTGTTGAGACTAAATCCAGCCCCACAGCAAGGGCTGTCAACTCTTTCATGTAAAAATAACATTGACTGTTCCTGTGGAAATGAGCTGCCTGTGAATGAGGATCAAATATGAAAGACTTACTTTCTTCTTCCAGTTATTGATCAAATATATCTGGAAATTTGAATCCAATCAGTATTTCCTACTAATAATTAATGTTTTGTACTAAGTTAAAATGCAACATCTTCAGTCTAGCAAAACTAGTATTCAGGGACAGCACATTCACTTTTAATGTATAAATTTATGATATTGGCTGGAGCTTTATTCCAAAACCACAAATCCTGGATAACTTCACCCAATAGCAAAGGTTACATACCATTATACAAGCAATGAGTAAGTAAAAGCTTCCAGTGAGAAAGGAGAGAGGCGCATAATAATTTGGAATGGCTAAGAACATAAAATATTACCAACCTGTGCGGAAAAAATAAGGCAGTACCCTTTGTTCCCTTTTCACACAAGATATAGGAATTTTATTTACAGAAATGAGTTTGAGGTTAGATCGACAAAGAAACTTAATGAAATGCATTTGGTAGCTTTGGAAAGATGGGGCTCATCAGTGACTGTTTGGTACAGGGTGGAACCTGCCTGGGGCTGTTGGGCATTGCCAGCATTACAGTGATTGTATTCCAGAGAATAAGCTTTGGAAACAGGATAAGGGGGATATAACTAGTACTGCTTCCACTGCCTGTGCAAACATCCTTATTGAAGCTCATAGCAGAAGGCATATAAAATAACTTTGATGATCAGACTATATATATTTATCGATGACATTTCTCTGTCAGAGGATCAAACGATTATACTAAACAAAACTGTGAGTGGTATCTATTTTCACATCTATATTAAGAATATGTAGCAATGCATGCCAGGATTTCTCAGTTTTCATTTATTGTTTTGACATCAGCAAGCAAAAGTGGGTGTCTTACACCACCATATGACAAACAACAGATGATATTGCATGGTCACTGTGGAAACTGCATTTTTGAAAAGAGGTTCATATTTGTATGTTTTAAATTAAGATAAAACACAGCATTTTTTTCAGTGCGCCTACTGTAACTTTGGTGCCAGATTGCCAGAGTTACAAGTAAAAAGAGGGTGCAAAATATAGCTGGGATTCTTTTATTTTCTTTTTTCTTTTTTTTTTTTCTTTTTTTAAATTCTGATCTCTAATTTTTATAACATTTTAAACTTTTAATATATTGTGCAATATGTGATTAATTTCAAC
>JAOTQP010000002.1:1460793-1533970 GCA_026413545.1 Cichladusa arquata | reverse complement strand
ATTCAAATCATTCAAAGTTTAAAAACAGTAATATTCTACATGGGAGCAACAGACTTTCCAGCAAGAAGGTGACAGTTCACTGATCTTAGTAAAAGTACATTAAGGACAACAGACAACACACACTGGTTTTGATGGGAAGTGTTGAACTGAGATAGGAATGTTATAGATGATATTCATCCATTACAGGAAGTAGATTCAAAAATACACATTTTCCTTCATTTGGGATGTACTAGGTATTGATTCAGTAGGGGTGTTCAGAGACAGTGAAAAAGGCTGACAGTGTAGTTACAGAATAGGTTGTTCACCATATAGCAAAGTTCAGTGGCATTGTAATAAAGGCACAACACTGAAATAGCAAATATTCTGCAATGAGGAATACAGACTCCACACTGGCCAAGGAAGTGTTAGGAGGCTGCTGTATATTTGAATAACCCTCTCCTATTTACTTTTTAAACTATTGCAGAGAGCTGTCAGTTTGGTTGATAGAGGCTGAAGGAAGTCGCCTTAGCTGGTGCCTTTGTGACATTCTGGGGTGGATGGGCATGGCCAGGTTCTCTTATTAATCAGTTGCTTCCAGCTGTGGCTGCCTATGTATAGAGTGTTTCTGTCACTGCATGGGACTGGAGTTCTTGACACAGGGTTGTGGTGATTCAATGATGCAGGTCCACTCCAAAGAACTGAAAAAGCAGATATGAATAATACATATTAGAAGATGCCTGCGGAGCAGTCTGCAATTGCATTTCAACAATGTGATGTGAGCATCTCCACTGTAGCCAGGTTCTTTGTTTTTCCCTCTTTTGGTGAGTCTTTTTTATCACATTGAGTCAGATAAGGCCAAAGCCCTATTGTATGGAATCTGCATCTACACTGTTGAATATGATGCTGAGCTGGTAGAAAGAAGAAAGTGGTGTCAGTAGGAAGTGCCTCTTTGGCAGGGCAGTCTCTGAGAAGCGGGATCAATTCTTCAGTGGTGTGGTAATGCATGCCTCTAGTGTCTCAGGGTCATGTATGCGTGCACCAAGAAATTTTTAAGAGTCAAAGCATGTAGCTCTGTAATTCAATTTGGTGCTTGTCCACTGCAGAAGGAAAAATATCCTTATTTATGTACTGAGACTTCTTTTATGCTGTACATAGATTGCTGGGGCTCCTCAAACAAAAAACTCAACACAATGAACAAACAAACAAGGCAAGGCAAAGCAAAACAAAAACAAAAATCCAACCCAAAACAATAACAACCCCCCCCAAACAAACAAACAAACAAATAAACAAAAAGAAAAAAAAAAAAAGAAAGAAAAAAAAAAAAGAAAAAGTATGAAGGATTCTTCATATGTTAAGAACCTGCTATAAATTCTTTGGAATCATTTGGTGATGGAACTGTTTTCCAATCTTTCACAACATGTTCAGAAAAGGAATCTGTGTGAAAAGTGGTACCACAAGGTCTCAGGCAGCTATTAGCACTATTGAAGTGGGATTTTTTTTATATTTTTGAATCACTGCACTGAATATCTGTGGTTTTGAAAAAAACAAAATTTCAGCAATGTGAGCTTTCCTATTAGTAGAGATTTTATGGCAACTGCCTGGTGACCATTAATTCAATATGGATGTGACTTTGTCCTTGTCTGCAAGCAGTTTGTCTTTCCAAATCTGTTTGATAAACCAACAAAGACCAAAAAAGAAGCATTCTCCTTATTTCAACTCGCAATAAAGGTATGATAAATTCGAATATGAAGATATTTAAGCCTTTAATTTGCACCCATCACTGCATGTTGCATGTTAAGCAGTAGCTCTGAAAATGGCCTTTCATTAAGATTGTGCTTTACTTAGTAAATATATGATGTGTTCCACCTTAGATGGAGTAGCTTACTGTAAATTTCTTTTGCTTCCTATGGGCTAAAAGGCTAAATAACCTTAACAGTAATTTTATACATAGCTCTGCTATCCCAGACTTGCTTAAGACTTATCTTGCCAAGGATGGTAAAAAGCATTCTGGAATTTAGCAGCTAACAAAGACCTGCAGCAAATTCAGGACAGACCAGACATCTTATATTTTTAATGAGTGCCACAGGGCTCATAAGAGTTAGATAATAAAACACAGGGATAGGAGAGTTGATCTGAAGTGGAACTAGAAACATAAATTCTATTTAAGTCTTTAACTATTATTTTCCAACAACTTGCTCAGTTCCTCAAGGCCATTGCGCATTATTTTTGACTTTAAGGTCTTTGCAGACACAATCATGCTACAACACTCCAGATCTATTTCAGTTTTCAGCCATCTCCAGCCACTTCTTGCATGTGTCTTGTAGGAGATGAAAACCGTTTTTTTTTCCATAGCCAAGGGGCAGACTAGAAATTCAATCTAGTGTCAGATCATCCTGAATCTGGAGGAATTCCGACTCAAATTTTCCTCTTTGCATTAGATTGCTATTCCCACAAGCTATATCCTCTTTTATTCTGAGACAGATGCTTTTTCCCCTGGTTAAACAGAGCCACAGTGCAGGAAACTCCATTGGATCAGAGTGTCCCAAGATGAAAGTTGGTTTACATTATGCACTAAATTAATGTGGACTGCTCCAAGAGCAAGGGCAAATAATTTATGCTGGCCTGTATTATATTCACAACTCATGGCCACAGTTGCTGGAACTTTATTTCTGGTCCTGGGGTGTTTTTTTTTTATTTTTGAGATTTGCAAACCCTGATCTGTGTCAGTACAAAACTGTGCTGACATTGCTTGCAGGTTACATCTACTCAGACAAGAGTAATAAGTAGTTATTTGTTAAACTTTTTAGTAGAATATTGTTTAAGGTTCAGTGTGCACTGGACATATCAATGGCAGGAAATTTTGATCTCTGATTTGTATCGTATAATAATAAATAGGCTGCTCAATTATGACTGTAGTATAGCTGTGTCTGTGCAACTGTGGTTGTGTCCTGTTTAGGCTGTGAACATTCTGCTTTTGCTGGTGGATATATTGATTCACTCTGAGTCATTCCTTCTCCTGTCCGAGTTGCCAACAGCAATAATTACTCTGAAAACAAACAGAGCTAGGCTCAAGGCTGCCACTTTTTATTCTGAGGTTTCTGAGGCAGGCAATCAAATATGAGAAGATATATGCCAGCCCTCTCTGATTCTCATGGGGAAAGTTTGGCCACTTACACCACAAAGGCATTGTGAATGCTTCTGATCCTTGCTAATACACTCCCAAAGAAGTCCAAAGCTGTAACATGGGCAGGAGGCTGAAACCAGGCTATTGTAAGATATGCACTTTTGTCATTCCTCTTGAGTTGATCAGTTTATGAGTTTAAACCAATTAAGGTGGTTTTTCTTTCCTAGCAGAAGTCCGATTGAAGGAGTGTCCCATTTCTTTGCTACTGGAAATGGTAAGAAGCTTTCTTCTGATTTCCTGAAGTTATGCAGAGCCTGAGGTTATGCAGAGCAAGTTTTGGCTTTTTAAATTTTCCTCTGCTGTTAATATAATTATCATATAACTTCCGTAGTTCTTTGCTTCCATGGTGTTACATAAGACACATCAGGGAGTATGCCTAAAAAGAGCACTCAATTGTGCAAAGTTAAGTAAACCAATCTAATATATGCCTCTCTGGACATTCTACCCCACCCCATCACTAATTCTAACACCAAGTTTGCATACATGTTTTAACTAAAACTCTATCAGTCACAAAAATGTGTTTTAATCTTGGTACATTAAGCAGTTGGTTCCTTGCATATCTCTGCTGTTTCACAAGCTTGTTCTCATATCCATCATATGCTAAATTTGCTGATTATGCAACTATCCACAAACTGTTGTGCTCAGGCTCATATGGAAACTGAGGCACATACAGAACATCAGCTCAAGCTCCAGTATATGCATAATAGCCTTTCGTATTCACTGCCAAATATGAGTATAAATAAAACATCCAGGGGTTTATCATTCTTCATAGCAAGCAGAATTTTAGCTTTGCAGAAGTAAATGTTTTTTAGGAGTAAAAGCAGCATACTTGAGACCTATGTTGTTGAATTTCACTCTGAAATTCAACACTCAGGCTGCCTGCATGACAGTCAGGTAGTCCTGCCACTTTAAAAAAGTCTTCAGATTTTGTGTCACTCCATTAATCACTTTAATTAACATTTTACCATTCAAATTCTTTTATTAGTTAAACAAAAAAAAAAAAAAAAAAAGAGAGAGTGAGAGAAAAAAAGATGTAAACGAAGTATCAATGTTGGAGAATGTCATTGGAAATAGATTCAAAAAAATTACTTTCTTTTACCAACCCTGGAGGATGTGCATTCTAAAAAGGTCACCATCAGCAAACTTTACAGTTGAATTGTGTGTATGAGTTTTAAAGCTAAAAGACAGCAAGAAAGTATCTTTTTTATCCTTCCACCAAGTAAAAATAGAACTCTACTGTATCGGTTGAGAGAAAAAAGTATGTTCATGACCAGCAAGAGAGAACTTGATTCTTACAAGGTTCTGTCTTTGAGAACTGTTGTTCCACTTCATGGAAAAATCTTAAAGGGTGTAAGACAGGAAAGTTAATACTCATCCTCATATTGAGTAAGTCCTTTCAGATTTGCTCCAACATGTTAGACATGCACAGCACAGCATGTGCACATCTTTATACTAAATTGAGGGGAGTTCAGTGTGTAATTCTCTACAAAAGTAATTGCACTGTATGGCAGCCAAACTTGAGCAGAATACTGGCATTTTATCAAGTTATATATTCAGAATAATGAAATTCAGTGAAAAAATACAAGTTGCTGTCTTTGACAGGATGGATGATATTCAAAGTCTATAAAAAGTAGAGTTAAATGTGAAATCCTTGATTCTTGATACTGCAGCTAGCTTGAAAATTTGAACAGAGCACTGTGAAAAGCAGCTATGGCTTGGCTGTTTTCTTTAATTAGTTAACTATATAAATGCCCATGGACTATGTTCCCATATTTCATACATACTTTTGCTACAGCTCAGGATAAATGCAGAAATCCAAAGGGAAGCTGTAAAATACAGGCTGGCAGAGAAAATACTTTCTAGAGTAACTGATGAAAAGACTGAATATTATCGGGCTAAAGCACCAATTTCTCAGTTTCTGTTTCAGCTGTCTTATTGATGAGTTGCAAAGTTCTGAATCTAAATGTCAAGATGAAAGTTGTAGAAAATACTAGTGCCTGATCATCAATACTAGCAATAAACTAATATTCAGGAAGAGAGCAAAAGGTAGATGTGTGTGTTAGGTTGACCCTGGCTGGATGTCATGTACCAAGTAAACCAACTCTATCACTTCTCTCTACACTTGGATAGGGGAGAGAAAAAAAAACAAAAGTCTCATGAGTTGAGATGAGGACAGCCAGAGATCACTCATCAATTATCATAATGGACAAAGCAGGTTCGACTTGGGGAAATTAATTGACCTTATTACCAATCAAAATCAGAGCAGCATAATGAGAAGTAGAGAAAATCTTAAAACCCCTCACTCCTTCCTCCTTCCCAGCTCTACCTCCTGCCCCACAGTGGCTCAAGGAAGCAGGGAATCGAGGTTATGGTCAGTTCATCACTTGATGAAGTTTGTTTCTGCAACTGGTCAGGGAGAGGAGTCCTTCCTCTCCTCCAGTGTGGGGTCCCTGCCACAGCAGACAGTTCCCCATAACTGCTCCAGTGTGAGACAATCCTTACAATAGTAACTATTAATCACTATTGAGGGTGCATTGGTGCATGAGTGTTGATCATTGACATGGGTAAATGTTGCTATCAAGCTAGGATGTGGCAAAAAAATATAGCAACATGGCTTTCTTCTGAGGCAGAAAAGAAGCAAAAGCAAAAGCGTTTATTAAAGAAGCAATAACATTTTTATAGACTAGATCATGAAACTGAGGATAGACTTTATTTCATTGGTGCAAGGAAGGTAACACCCCTTGTCACGTCTCTCACTCACCCTGCAGGTGCATAATCTTTATTATTAATTCTTTCTCTTATGTTTTCCTTTGAGCAGCCTGAGGAAATCCAAGCTGCTTTTTCCCTGGCTTTCACCAGTATCCCACAGGTAAAAGTGGAAAAAGTAGCATTGCTCATATAACATATATAGGATTCATATAGCATGTATGGCCAGACAGATAGCTTGAGTGATAGTAAATTTATTGTGTGTTGTTTATAATTCAATTCAGATTTATTCCTGAGGGAATACTTTAGTATTCTGTAAAGTTATATACTTAATGTGTAAATGGACTGATACCCTATGTAAGAGAGTATTTATACACAAATGCAGTGAATTTGAGCACTGTATATTGCAAAATAATAGAAAGTGGGACTATTTCTTACTTGAATTATATACCACACAGTATGTATTAACACCATAGTTGCCAGGACATATATATTCTGGCCTAGAAACTTTCCACATAAATGAAGATCAAAATCAAACATTTAGGGAGAAAAGAGGAATAGAGATTTTAGGTAAGTTAGTCCAATATAATATTAACATACTGTCCTGGGGTGAATTTATGATGCTGAATTGTATTCCCCTTCATCTGCTGAGTCCAGAAATAACTTTTGTAGCCTTAAAACGAGATTTGAGAGTAAAGGGGGGGCTAAGGAGAAGTGGTGGAATGTCTGAGGCAGTTGTTTTCAAAACATAAAGATAGGAGTTTTCAGCTTTCTCTCTCACAGACTATGTTCTCTGCAGCACAGACAAACAGCAGGACAGAGCTCTCCTTTGCTTTTTAGTTAGTGTTTTTTAGGTAGCTGAGGCACTGGAGTACCCTGGACTGAGGTTTGTTTTTCTTCTTGGAACTGTTCAAACCTGCTCTGGACTGAAAACCAAAGAAACACCAGGACCTCACACCTGTGGCCCATCTGGGCTGGGATGTGGCATTTTCCAGCAGAGGGACTGATAAGAGACTGAGTGGACTGAGCTACACCTCACAAAAAGGACTTTCTGAATTTGCCATCTCTTCAGAACAGGGAGGGATTTTATTGCTTAATATTACTCCTTTTTTATGCTCGTGAATACTTTGTGTGTTATATAAACAATTTTTTCCACTTTTCTCCAAGGAAATCTTTTCCTGAAAAAACTGGGGGATCGGCCACTTGAATCTGCTTTTCTAGAGGGACCCCTTTGGAGGTTTCCTCCCCAATTTGCCCTAAACCAGGACACATACATTAATGTATCTAAAACTTCACACATGGTGCATTAATTGAATAACTACCTACTTAAGCAGTGAGCAACAAGACAGCAAATGCAGGGAGCAGATGTATATAAATCACTGGAGAAGCAGGATTTTTTTTTTTCCATTTTCTAAGCAACATTAACCTCCTTTTCTATTTAATGTTACGTGGCCTGGATTGAAAAATCCTGTTGCCAAGTATTTTACACCTTTCAGAAGCAGACAAGCAGAGATGTCCAAAAAATATTGTAATGCCAGACTTTATCAGAATGTGGTGACTTTAATTGTAGATTGGGCCTTGTGCACCTGTCAAGGCTTGCTGTCTTTCTCATGTGGAAACACAGACATAAGGGAGAGCGAAGTTGAGGAAACCCAGAATAAACCTGTGCACCATAGGGTATGCATGTGAGCTCTGCATTTGGTGTTTGGTAGAGCATCTGGGTTTACTTGTAACTCCCGTGGCATTAACAAAAGAGCAAAGCATCTCTTTACATGTGCAGGACCTAAATGTATTTTAAAATCTGCCACAGAATACTTGTTTACAAAGAATGTTTGGATGACCTGTAGATCTTTATTTTTTCAAATGAATTTTGAAGGGCTGTGAAAAAGAGGGGGCTGACCATGTCTCCATTCTGCTACACTCAGTATTTTTGGAACTTCCTGCCCACTAAATGCCTGAAGCTGGAAAAGGCTGTTATCTTTCCTACCAGTAATCTCTTCCTAAAATTTGAAAACTTATAAATAACATATCTAAAGACAAAAGGTTAGTCTTTAGAAAGGAAAGTAGGCCTTAATCATTGAAGAATCTACGTCATAGATTGAAGAGTTCTTCTGGCACAGTACAGGAAGATTCTCTTCCTTCTGTGGTATGAGACTGTCTGCTGAGGCCCTAATGTTGCCCTTCAAAAGGCAACAACCCCCAGGAGAGAGTTCTGCAGTACCCTCTGCAAGTGAACTGAGCTGTGTCCCCATACAGTCCTTGGGATGGAGAAATCTCAGACTCTCCTTCCAGCCAGCAGGAAGTGCTGAATGTGACTGCAAATAAAAGTGTCTTTCTGGGACACTTTCTAATGCCTCATGTGCTGTACTGGAGAGTACTGGGAGACTGTCCCTAAGAAAGCTGCAAGCTAACACTAAAATAAACTACCGTATTTAAATATTAAGCTTAAATGTTCAACTTTTAAGCAGTTTGTGAGACTGATGGAAGATTCCAGTATGTTCTGGGTTTTGTGAGTTTGCAGAAGTCAGTCTGTTTGTAGTTGGATCTTTTGTGCTTGTACACAATCAGCAAGTACTTGGTGGGATGTTGTTTCTCTCTGGGATGCAAGAGAAGTTTGTTATCTTTTTCGTAACAAAACTAATAAATGTTTACAGACAAACTTGCACCAGTTAAAATAAACAGCCTTAGTGTTATATCTTCCATTAGATCGCTGCAGCTCCTCTGTATACAAGTTTCCTGGCAGATATTTTTAGGAAAATGAAGATTCATTGTAAAAGTAATTCTCTTCACTGTTTTATATTAACATGCACTTGAGAAATAGAAGAAAACTATAATGATGGTCAGATTGTCCTGTGAGACAAGTATTATTTCACCAATGGAAAATTTGAGTATTCTGTTATTATCCCTGTAAATATATTCTGAAATTATCTCCAAATAACTTAATTGTTAGAGAAGTTGATGACAATCATCTGCCTTCAGAGCAAATGTGGGCTATTCAGAAAATATTAATTTCCTTTTTTAGTCCTAAATTGATCAGTCTCATTGTTCAGGCTGTAGTCCAGACCACTCTTAAAAGCCCATTATGTTTCTCTTGATCTTTTTTTGTTACTTGTATTTTGTTGACACAGATGTCAAAAAATCTGCTTTAGAGTTTAATTCCATTATGTCAATATCCCTCTTTCAAATAATCACTGAGTTGACAGACATCAATAATTTAGCAAGTATCTGAGAGCAATATTTAGAAATATGTCAATATCACTCATTGTTCAAAGCCTCTAAAAATCTCTGAGGCCAGGGTAGATCTGATTTGTGTGAAGACTGAGTTTAAGAGAATTATGTCACCTAAGCCAAAGATGTTTATTCCAAGCAAATGATAGAGTCATTGTGTTTCAAACATTCAGCAACAGAATAATTATGTTTCCATTTGGGCTGTGAAGGCAGGATTACTGCTGCTTTGCCATAGTTCCGAATCTCATTCCCAGTGATATCTAGGCTATGTATATTCTAATTCTTGGAATTGCTCATATTCTGTGCAAGTGCTTTTACATTTCTATTAGTAGTAACAGAAAATATATTACCAATAGAGCTTTAATCATTATTATGTCATTTTTCTGTCTAGGTTCCTTAAGCATATGAGCCTTAGTTATGAATGAGAAAAACTTAAAAATTCAGGATACAATCTATTGCATACAACTGTGTATTCAACAAAATTATGAACCAATAGAAAACAAAAATTTATTAGAGCATCATGTCCATTAGTCTGATCTTTTACAGTAATGTGAAGAGAAGACTTGGGAGTCAGTGCTGGAAATTACATTGAAGGCTGATCTTACAAACACAATTTAAAGATAGTTCTTTCTCTTTACCACTGCAAGACAATTCCATTTTAGATCACCGGTAGATCTGTCTTTGGAACAACCTTAGAATCATGCTGATGTTCAAAGTGCATGAAAATAGAATCAAATTCAAATTCACCTAAATATATATCAACTGAATGAAACATAAACATGTTAACTGATGCCCTAATGCTTACATTCAGATCTACTATGCTTTCATAATTTCAGACCATTTTCAGAGCAAATCCATAAACAATTAGACTTTCTTTATGCTTATTTTCATGTCCATTATTTGTGCAAAGCAGTATTAGGTCTCAAGGTTAATAGTTGCCTGTGACTGACTCGTTGCTTTCCCTGTCACTACCACTTGCTCAAAGTTTGACCTTCTCATTGAATGGGATGTTTTAGTATTCATCAAAAGACAGCTGGTGAAATAGTATGTGACCTTCCTCCCTCCTTTAGTTTGCTTTCCTTTCTTTCTTATTTACTTTCTTATTACCAAAATCGTAAGACCTGGAGGACTTCCTTTTTTTTTTCACCAGTGTACAATACATTTGTGTTTCTAAACTGTATTGAAAGTGACATTCTGGTACGGGGAGCCATCCTTTCCTTCCCCATTCTGTAGGCCTTGTTTTCTGTGGCAAAGGGGTGTGCAGACTGAAAGGATGCAACAGTGCTTGTCAGCCTGCTGCCCGTGCAGACAAATAAAGGCAAAGGCTCTGGGATACATCACAGAGCTACCATGCCTAGTGTAGCCCATGGATTAACCTCCTTCCTAGAAGCCTTGTTTTGAAGAATGATGTCCTGTGCATCAGCCACCCATCAGAGAAGCAGCAGAATTAAAAAGTTAGTTCTTTGATGTTAGGTCAGTCAAACTCTTCTGCGGACTCACTTCACTTTGCCTGCCTTGCTTCAAAACACGTTGCCTAAATATTTCATTTCTGCATGAAAGGCAGAAGAAAATATCTGCAGTAATCCATGAAGCTGATGAACTATGGAAAGCAACGACATAAATTTAGAGCTGTTCAGTCTTAGGAATTGCGTTACCTTTTGCCCTTCCTTTTGGTATAGAAACCCACTGTAACAGAAGGATCTTCAATTCCTCCACTTCTTGTGCATTTCCAACATCAGTCCTGGGATCTAAAACTGCTCAATTTCTTCTCCCTTGTTCCCTTTTTCTTCCTGTACTCTGGAAGGACTTAAGAATTTGACTCCAACAAGCAAGTAGGTGCTAGGAAATCAATTTATTCAGCTCTGTGTCAGAAGACTGTGCATGAACCATGAAACATCTTGCTTGGTTTCTTGCTTTAAAGTTTTATCGTACATAATATTACAATCAAATAACAAAAAAATATCAAAAGTTGTGTTAGATATAGGTTTGAAAATTACTGAAATCAAATTGCTTTCAAAAAAGTCTTACTAGATTTCAAACTTACCAAGCAACAAAACTTCAAAAATTTTACAAGCTTTCTTGTAAACACCTCACTTGATTCTAACCTAGATATTATTGCCTACTCTTGTTGAAAATGAATATTGTCTGAGATTACCTTAATTATCATCTTGTTCATATCAGAGATTCCCAAAGCACAGAAGAAGCACAGAAGCACCACAGAATGTTTCCACTCATTTTGTTTTTAGAGGTGCTTCTACAAAAACATTTATTTTTAGAAATAAAGTAAACAGAATTTAAAAAAAAAAAAAAGGCAACAAAACGAAACAAAGGAAACAGACCAGAGACATTTGGGTTCTTCAGCCTTATTAGTTACTCAAGTTTGAGCTTAATTGCTTTAAGTTGCCTAGTCTATAAAGCATGATTGTTAAATTTCTGCTGTTCTACTGAAACTATTAGAAAAACCTGGTACCGTGCCAATTTAGATCAGCAGAAAACTCAGCATAATATTATCACATTATTTTTTTAACAGTTTGACTTCCATTTAATCAACACATAAGAAAAGCAGTACAGTTTAATAAACATTCTGAACAGCAGTGTTATGAAAAAAAATAATTCAATTTTGTATTAAAACTCCTATAATTGAGTTATGTCTGTTTACTAGATTTCTGCCAAAGCCATCAGGCATTAGGAAGCTTTGCAGTAACACAAGCATAGCAGTTTTAAGTTGTCAAGGAGTTTGATGCAGTCACTCCATGGGAATATTTACATAAATGAATTATGTGAAGCAATTTTTGCTATTAAAAAAAATCCAGAAAGTACAGACAAAACCTTTCTCTTTCACTTGCAGATTCATTATTAAAGCTGGAAGGAAATTCAGTCTCCATTTCTTAGCTATTACAATGAACATTTAGGACAGGGAGCAGATTTTTTGAGGAGATAAAGAGCAGAGAACAATAAAAACCCATGCTCATACATGTAAAATGCAACTTCCTCCCCTGTATGTGCCTTTAATGTGCATTCTGATACAGTGAGAGATAGGGTAATGTTGCTGATAACTGTCTTCAAAGGCAGGCTTTTACAGGAGAATAAGATGAAAAACCTGGCCAGATTTCAGTGTACTGTGAAGCAGTGGAAGCATCATGCTGGACTCTGTGTTCACAATCAGAGAAGCTGAAGAAGGTATGGGGCATGAGTGGCATTGAGAAGACTGATACAGACTTTGATACAGTGGCATTGAGAAGACACTGTTAAATGAGTAATATTCCAGAGCAATTAAAGAAGAAAATATCAGCTTGCTAGAAAACCAGATTTCAAGTTCTCATCTATTTACAACGGGTGTTTCTATATTGAAGTCTTTCGTACAATCAGACAAAGCACAGTAACCATTAGGCTATTGAACCACTGGGCCTCTTGCTCAAGTATTCACTCACTTGCTGAAAACCAGATAATTCTGAATTCAGCTCCAGCTGCTCAGGGCTTTGTCCAGTTTGGTTTCAAGGTCTCTGAGGAGGGAATTGCCACAGCCTTACAAAGAAGGAAACCTGCTCTGGTGCTTGCACATCCTTCTGGTAAAAGAAGTTCTCCTAGGGTTTGGTCAGAGTCTTCTAATTTCTGACCATTCTTTCTTGTCCTCCCTTCATGCATTATTGTAAAGAGCTTGGCTCCATCTTTTATATAGTATTTCATAAGTACTGGAAATTTGTTAGTAGCAAAACAGCTTTTCCAAGATGAACACAACCAGTTCTCTCAGCCTTTCCTTGTGCCGTGTGCTCCAGCCCCTGATGATTTTGGTGACATTTAGCTTGTTCCAATTTATCACTGCCTTTTTTGTACAGCAAGAGTTCCAAACTCAATGTAGTATTCCGGGTGTGATCTAACAAATGCTGAGGGGGAACAGTCGCCTTCCTTGATCCTCTGTCTGTGTTCTGCTTTATAAGTTCAACTAGCTGTTAGGTTTTGCTGCTGCCAAGGCAGCACAGCTGATGTGTTTTTAGGTTGCTGTCTACCAGGATTTCCAGTTCCTTTTCTGAAAAACTGCTAATCAGAAGGGCAGTGTCCAGCCTTTAACAATCCAGAGAGTTGGTTCATGTCAGGAACAGGACTCTGCCTTTGACCTTTTCACATTCTGTGCATTCTGTCTGCCCAGTTTTGTAGTCAAAGTCCCTCTGAATGCCTGTCCTGTTCTTTGCTTCATCCATCTTATTTCATCCATGGTTTTGGTGAAGCTACAAAGCAGAAGAGTTCACAGGATAGACTCTTGAGGAAACCCATTTCAAGCAGAATTTCCAGGAGAGACCATTCCTCACTGCCTCGTGACCCAGGCAGCTTTTTATAAATCTAATCAAGCATCAACCCAGAAAGTGAAGTTTCATGGAAGATGGTGTAAAATGGCCTTGCCGAAGCCAAGATAAATGTCATAGACAACGGTTGTTTGATCAGCCACACATCTAGCCATTTTATCGTAGAAGGCAAACAGTTCTGTAAAGCATAATTTACTGTTGGTAAACCTCTACTAACTACTTACAGTCGTCTGTTGAGAAGCTTAATTCTCCTCGTGACCGTGCAGGTAAGCAAAAGCCTTGCTGCATTTTTGGAACTCAGATACATTATATACCATCTGAGACAACTTTGCTGTACAAGTGGGCAAAATTCCAATTAGTTATAACACCCCTAGGGATGAGCAACAGTTTCAGAGTCTACCCACTCTCACTGTGAGAGAATTTTTTTTTGTTATTACTAATTGGCATTCTGCTTGTGCAATTTGTGATAACTTTATTTATCAATGCAGTTTATTATACAATGGTCAATAGCCAGGTAACAAAAATTGCTGAAGACAGGTCTGTGCCTGAAAGTCAAAGCTTTAGAGCTCAGCTCCTGAGTGGAGTGGTCTAATTTTGCTCTATATATGATCAGAAGTGGTATCTTCATCAGTTCAACTCCACTGAAACAAATTTCCCAGACATACTAATTTTTTAATGGATATAATTCTTATTGCAGTGTTATTAGACCATGTCTTTTAGGGTATAGCTTTGCAGTTTGGTAACAACTACCAAAAATAAGTCAGACTGGATTTTCTCTCCTATTTACACTTGTATATATTTGAGCCCATTTTCTCTGATTGCAATATAGCCTGCTGTTTAAGCCTTTCACTCTCCCTAGAATTTATTAAACCAATTGCATTGTTTAATAGGATTTTCTAGACCTCCCACTAGCTAATATTTAATCAAGAAAGTGGAGCCACTACTTACTCTTGACAATGTCTACCAAATAATCAACAGGTCATCCTGACACTGCACACTCCAAGAAAGATAAACTGCTTGTGGGGAGGCTCTGCTTCTACTCTTGTCTGTTTCACACCAGCAGAATTGAGTAGAGAAGTTTCTGTCACTTCTTCTAATATCTCTTCAGCAAATATGATAAAAGTCACAATTACTACTGCAGTATGAGGGGTTATTCTTTATTCACTATCCAAATAGAAAACTGCTTCCCATCTTTTATTTCTGGGGGGGGGAGGGGTGTTGTTTAGCAACCCGTCTCTAAGTTTAATTTCTAACTGACTCACCAGACATTTAAATAATATATTTTCTATTTTCTATGATATTTGACCATTTATCTGTTGCCTAATCTTAAAATGTTTGCTTTAGTCAAAACTCTTATATAAACTCTTAAATCACTGGCTATGCCATACAGGTCGCCCCTCTGGTTTATGTTGTTTCTAAATTGACTATTGCAGAGTCAACAAAGAATGTGCTTTGTCTGGCAGAAGTTTCACACTAAATCTATAGAAAAAAATGTGATACTAGTATGTATTGACATTAGAAGGGCTCAGAAACTAAAAATATGCATTTTTCCATTCTTTTAATAATTTTAGAATCTGGTTTCTAAAAAGTGATGGACTTATTCTGTTTCTTTACATGAAATATAGTCCCTTCTATTTTGCTGGTAAGTGTGTTAAAGATAAGAGGCCCAGTGTTTTCCAATAAAATTACATAACTCATGATCTTTGCCACTCATTTCCTGCTTCTACTAACCAGAGTGTGGCCAGAATTTAGATCTCAAGTTTCAATTCCATTTGTAAGTAAATAATTACTCTTACTTCTTTCCCATTTTCTAGCTTTGAGAACAACTATTATTCCTCTTTATTATTTATCATGACAGATGCCAGCAGAGTAACCAACTGTGCACCTTTACTTGCAGCTTCAGGGAAATAGTAACTAGTGAGTTTATGGTCAGGAAGTAATTTTCTCACAAAACTCTGTCTTCATTAATTCTTATTCTATTTTCAGCATATCTCTCATCCAGTTTGAACTGGGCAAACTAGTGTGTCTGACAGGGAAAAACTATCACGTGTCTATCCCAAGTATAGATGCTACTGAGCTGTGTATTTGCACACTGGTTTTACAATGGGGGAATTTGATCTGTCCTACATACAGAGAATGATGAACAATATCACAAACTTCTCTCTCTTCTATTTTGGCTGTTTAAGATCAGGCTAAAACCCAGCAAAATATCAAAGAACTACACCTCTGTTGCCCCCGCTGGCCAGCTGAAAGGAGTAGACAGACTGACTCATAGATCATTTCTTTCTTGCCATTTGGCAGCATGTAGCCTGGAAGTAGAACTAACACAAGCATCAGGGCCTATTAGAGAAGAGCAAGCTGAAATAAGATACAGTTTCACCAGCTCTTTTGGTATTTTAGCCCTTCTGCATCCAATTATAGCAAAAAAGCTTAGAGTTTACAAACTCTTATCCACAGCAGAAGGATCCCTTCCCACAAGCTAACTTGGCCTTTCTGTAATAAGGCCACAAGAGAGACTGAGCAGCATTGCACAAAACTCTCATGATATTTAGAGGAAAGCTCTCACTACTGTATCATACATAAACGGTACTATCTCCTTGCTGTGCTAGGATTATTCTGATTTCAGAAACTGAACAAAGATTAAAGCAGAACTGCAAAAGAAATGTAGACAAAGAAATGATGTAGACAATTGGACATCTAAACAATAGCCTACTCACATAGTATTTCTTTCTAGACCATTTAAGGATCTCTGCTTCAGCACTTTTCAATTGTTTCTGCCTGCTCACACAGCCACAGCTGAAATAATGACATTTCCTCACTCATTCCTGAAGGAAATGCTGTCTATATATAGCATTTAGCTACAGTGACTTGCAGGTTTTAACTGTGATTCTGTGCTGATTCTTTTCTCATTTTTCTCCTTTAAAAAAAATTGGAGAGATTATACTTTAGGCCATTCATACAGTTAAACCAATGACAACATGATGTACGTGTCATTACATAAGCAGTCCTTGAAAGTGCTTTCTCCTTTTCCTGTCTGTGTGATAGTTGAGCAGATCTGCTGTAAGTAATTGCCCTCAAAATGCTTCCCAAATTGATGTGACAAACTTCACCTTGGGGTCAGCCATGACAGTGGCTTGTCACAGGATCCATTTATGTGAAGTGTAGAACTGAAATGTTCAGAAATGGGACTGCAACTGTTCCTTACATGAGTGCAGTAAATGTGAGGCTCATGAGGTTATATTAACCTTTCCACCCAAACTACCAAAACAGAGAAGACTACACCTCTGGCTGAAGGTGAAGGATGCAGGTCAGACTGCCCTTGGGAGGTGGTAATTCATCACTGCAGCAACTGTTATGGAAGAGCTTAAGTAAAATATTCAATGAAAAGGATGGCAGAATAAGAAACATATTGAAGACAAAACCCACACTTGGTTTCCCTTCATATGAATAAATAAATTTCCCTATCATAGAGGAATATATATTGCTAAGTTTCATACTTAGTCAGATAAATACAATGGTCTACCTGGAAATCATTCACAGCTCTTAGTATGCTTGGCTTAACAGCCCCTCTATGAGAGAAGAAAGTGTTACTATTCCAGTAGTGCACAGAGAGAACCAGGGCATAAAGAATATATGACTTGTTCAAGATCACACTTGGTGTTTGTTACTCATGACACTTGAAGACATTGCCTGTGATACAATTCCTTGCTGTGGCAAGGAGTCAATGTATTAGCATTATTATGTAAAAAATTCTGTTGGTTTAAAATTAAATTTATGGGGTTGTTTTGTTTTAGTTTTTTTGTTTTTTTTTTTTTTTGTGGTCAGGTTTTTTTTTGTGGTTTGTTTTTGGTTTTTTGTTTTTGGTTTTTTTTTTTTAGATTTTATATTTACTTATGTGAGACCTCATGCAGTAGGAAATGTCAAAGACTTGCATTTTCTGGTTGAAAGTATGCAACTGGATAACTATTTATTTGTTATAATTAGCTATAAGATACCTGAATATTTTTCTCAAAATTGCTGTAAGCCTATTTATATCCTATTTATATTTATATTCCTTTGCAGATGATGGCAAAGGAGAACTTTTTTTTGCATATCCTAAGGTAACCCAAGATAGCAAAGCCCCAAAAATATAAAAAAGCATATTCTACTTGCAGACTGTATACTAATTTTAAAAATGTAGGAAAGAAAAGGGGTAATAGAAAGTGTTTTCAGGATTCCTCAATTCCTCTAAATAACAGTGTATATTCACAGACCTTGTCTCCCAGTAATGTACCATGGATGTATTGCTGTGTGATTTATTTCTTTACAACACTTCAGAACATTTTAAATTTTCCAGGACATATTGTTGGATGTTTATCTCTGAGTATCTGTATTGAAAAGTAGCAGCTGCAAAGATCACTCTGGCTTTTTTCACTGAATTGGAGTAAAACGAAAAATTAACTATGTTGTTTAGATGGGATTTATTGATGTGTCAAAGGGCCACTTCAAATTCTCTGCTCTCCTTTTCATACATGCTTTAAAATACAGATATAGCTCCTTGGTGCTTTTAGAGTAACAAGATGAAGTTGGCTTATTTCCTTTCTGGTATGACTGGAAAGAGAAATCAATTTTTGCTCAGTCTGAAACCCAGAAAAATCTCAGTGTTTTCAAGCTCAGTGAAAAGTAGGAGCTGAAATCTTGCCTCTGGTACGAGGAAAGAACTTCTGCTTGCACATACTGGCTAATAAGGACACCACCAAGCATATGGGTTAACTGTGTCCTGACAGAACTAACTGAAAATTCACTTCCTGCATTTGAGCCTTTTTCATTTTGGTTTAAAACCAACACTGCCCACTGAAAAAGTGTCTAATGTAAAATGTAGGTGAATGCTTTCAGCTTTAGAGGGCTAGCATAGAGTGGAATATAAAAACGCTCTCCATATTGCTTGTGTTCTCTGATGTCTGTCTGTCATTTTAGTTCATTGGCTTTGTATGATTCTCAGAGCATTTTAACCATATTACTCTTCCTGACATAGAGATGCAAGGAAACATAGCTATACTTTGAGTTTACTTTCCTACCTTAGTGGCAAATGGACTTTGTTGGAAGAAATGTGAGTACTAGTTTACATCAAGTAAGCAGGATTTTTGAAGCAATGAAATGTGGGGAGTTTTCATGAATTTGATAGAGCCAGAAGCTGCCACTTACTCATTTCTACAGGACTCCTACTTCAGACAAGATGTGAAGGTTAATCCATTATGAAACTTTTTTCCTCCTTACTTTTCTAGACAGTAAGATTGAAATGATCATCAGTAACTCTTTGTGTGGGTAGTAGAGGAGGAGAATTTTTTTTTATGCCAACTAAGTATACACTCCTACATATGGTGTTATTAGGAAGGTTAAATACATAGTGACTTTCTAGGTACAAGTTTAATTTAAGGGAAAAAGGTTATTCAAAGTCACAAACCAAGAAGTAACTCACTTTTCAGCTTCTCAGAAAAGATCATTTGCTCTCAAAACAAGTCCATCTTTTAATTGTGTATAAGGCTTTTCCATTTGCTGTATTAAGGGGAAAAAATTGCCTCATACTTGCCTTGCTCATCAGTTTGTCTTGAGGGTGCTAGAAGCTGTGCAAAAAGTCAAGTTTACAACGAGGGCTACTTCATTTCCCAACAATCATGGCCAATCCTATGGTGTATGCTGAATTGCCACAGCACTCCAATTGCACTCCAATTCTCCTCGGCTGCTGTTTGGTCTCCTTCTGGGACAGTCATTCCAATGAACTGTCTATTTATGAAAAAAAAATTATCCTCGAAGGAAAAAGCAGCAAGGTTTTTCTTGCTCTTTTTCATGGGCAGCATCCTCTTGGCACATTTTCAGAAATGACTGTTGCTTGCAGATGATACATGCTTTCATTATGCATTCAGCAAAAATATTACCATCGTATGTGTCAAAATCTTGAACACATACAGATGGCCACAGTGATAGAAACTAATTGACGGTTAAGATAAAAATAAGTTTTTTCATTTTATCAATTTTTCATTGTCCTTAACAGAATTAATTTCAAATAGATAAAAACTTAATGATAACCTATATTTGCATATTTCTGAACACATCACAAAGACCATTAAGCGGATGTTACACTTCAGTATTTAAAAAAATATATTCCCCAAACTGGAATTGAAGATGACAGGAAAGTTATGTTCTGTTCTAAATGTGCCTCATTTATCTCATCAGATAATTGTGAAATTTTATTATATTTGGCTTGCATATAGAGCTTTCTCTGTGTGATTATTTAGTAGACATTTATAGCTTCACTAACTGCAGACACTGTCTTGCTCAAACTAGGTACCTGAAATTCTTTTATATTTCAGCTGCAACTTCATGAGCCAAAATAGACATACCTTATATCTGGACGCAAACGCAAAGTGAGAGTGTTTATGCAGAATAGATTAAAATATCATCACATTACTTTAACATTTATGTACAATTTGCAGGAGGAATTTTAGAGAATTATTTTTTGCTTTTCCCAAAGCAGGATCTCGCTATGTTTCAATACAAACGTAAATCACAATTCATGCTCTCGTTTTGGTGGAACTTTCATACAAAAGTGTTAAAAAATGCAGATTATTTGCATTTTCAGTTTCACATGGCAATGCAATCTGTTACCTAATCTCCACATTTGGGAATAAATAGAAGACAAGCAGGCACAAATGAATAGATGGTTTAAAGGGAATTTTGTAGTAGAATAAAATTCTTCTCTATCTCATTACAGTTAAATTTCATTGTTAAGTGCACGTGTTTAGAACCTTCCCAGGTGAGAGAGCGTGAGTGAGGCCAGGACACTTTCAGTGATCCTCTGTTCTACAACATGGCTTCACAACCAAGGAAAACTTCCTGCACCAAATGCATACCTCAGCCCTTTGGATTAAATACCCTTAGTTCTGTTCTTACTAAGATCAAGCATGTGTTTGCAACGATGGTGTGAAACTCAAGCAAGCCCTAAGAAGAACAGTAGCCACATCATATCAAATTGATAGTGTTTGAAATGACACAAAACAAATACATCAGTGTCTGCTGCATCATTGGCTGACCGGCTTCACACAAACTGAGTATTCAGGAGGAAGCCATTTAAACTTACTCTTGTTTCTAATGCTAAAAGCAGTTGCATTCCAAGCACTGAGAGCAAAACTCTAGTATCACTGAGAATTTGAGTAGACTGAAGGTTTGAGACTGTTTTACTCTTCTTTAGATTTAATTTTCCCTCAAGCCTGGTCAATGCGTTCCTTGTTAATGCTAATTCTAAATGAGCTGATCATTGTTTGTCCAGCAATGGCATTTCATTATGAACCTCTGACCTGATTAGTTCCAGTGTTACATATTCTTTTCATGTTTTCTGTGGCCTATATTACTGTATTACTAAGCTACCTACATGAATAATTACCCTATTTTACTCATATTATCTTTGCCATGTTTGGGTGGCAAATCTCAAGTAGAGCAGCAGAAGCAGCCTGCTCTGCAGAAATTATGACACTGTTCTCAACTATACGAGCATAATAAAGTGGTTCAGAGCAACCTGTCAAAATCTGTAATTCCTATTCTTCCATCTAGGTGGTCTGTTCTGGCTGTACATTTCAGAAAGACAAACTGCCTTTCCTTTTTCTCTTTGCAGAGAAGTCCAGCCAGCCGGAGACTTATTGTGCCCTCTGGGCTGTTCTCTATTTGTCTCAATGGTTTCTTTTAAGACCGTTTTGTTTTTAATGAGTTTAAAAGTTTGACACGTTAGAGTTTTTTATTTCATTTTGAATTTATTTTTTTTAAATTACGTCATAAAGATCACCTGTGGGAGTTGCATGAAAGAAACAACAGATTGAAAGGCTAGTTCACAAATAATTTTTCCTCAAGAAAAACCTTTGATGATTTTTCTCCATTGAACAATCAAATTTTGCAGCACACAGGAGACTCAGTACATGCAGCATATCAAGGCATTGGAGCATCTGGAAATATTTTTTTCTTTAACAATTAAAAGGAAAATAGTTCTCATAAAAATGCTTGAAAAATATTAAGGTAAACTTATTTTGCGAATACAGAGAACACGAAATGAAAAAAGTATGAGCAAGTGGAGATTTAATCCTGGAGTTTATTGTACAAACACAGTCTGTCAGGTGTATTCAGATGACTTTCAAGCTGATTTCTGCAGTGAGTACAATTATTTGTGTTGATGAGGATTTCAACCTGGAAAACCTCATTTAAAAGCACAGATGGCTGTTTGTGGTTGGTGTCTGTATCCAGTGTGCTACTGTGAACCAACTCTCATTGACAAGAGAAACCTCATTGTGGGGTTAACTCTCCGATGCTCTAGGCACCAACTTCGTCAGGTTATCTTCTTAAATGACCAAGCAGCTAATAGTTGCTATAAAGCTGTTTATTACAAAGGCACATCAGCCTTGAAAGCAAAGTCACAGACATTTAAGTCCATGCTAAGTTTTGGTATAGAGTCCCAAACAGAAGTGGAAGCTGCTCCTGTCAAGGTCCCGGGAAGCTGATGTTGCTGCAGCAGCTTCTATCCTCTTCTTGGGTGTTGATAATGGTGGTGAGCAAAGCAAAGCAAAAGCAAAATGGCAAAAGCAATGGCAAAAAGCAATGGCAAAAAGCACCAACTCTCCCCAATATTTGCTATTATACAGAACCTTCCCAACAAGCTAAGCCAGAAACTCGGACCACCACTCCTTAACCTGTTAGAATTCTAGTTTCTTAACACTCCAGGTTACGTATAGACTACACATACAACCTATCTTGTTCTGTCTGAAAAATGTGAGCAATACTCTTACTATAGTTCTATTATGTCTAAAACTACATTCCTGGAGCCTCCAGAAAACAGTAGTATCTAAGACTATGTTTTTCAACCTTCACTAGAACTCCCACTGCTACTCTGGCATCTGAGACCTTTGACCTTTTACTCACTAAAAGCACTTAAAAGTCATTCTAAAACCTACTTACTTATCCTAAAACTTAAACTTACACCTCTACTTTATGTGTGAGTGGCTTAACATACCTCAATATATACCTCATATACTTAATATACTTCAAAGGCTTTAATTCAATCTCTGCACTCTGATTTCTCTTTGAAGAATTCAGAGACACTCCTAACTTGCTGGCTCCAACACTTCATGAACCTCAAAGAGTGTTTGCTGTTGCCAGAAAAAGTCTTCTATCTCTTGATAAAATTATGCTTAGGTGAAACTGCTGCTTATGACAACATGATGATTTTCATCAGAGCTGACATGGTGATTTACAGTCATAGTATCTTGTTCACATGGGAGATGCTTCTTTTAAAAAATAAAAAATAAAGCACATCTATATGTGCAATTTAATGATGAACTTTTTATTGTCATTCAGTGGATAACATACATAACCTTTTGTAATGAACAAAGTAGGACAATATGAACTATCCTCTAGAGAAGGAAGAATTACTGTGTTTTCTCCCCCATTGATCCCTCCTTTTAACAAATTCCTGTGAACAAGTGGGAGTTGCCTCTGGTATAAAATTCTGACCCAGCTGTGACAGGAGGAAAGAGCACTTAAGCAGTGGGATGCTCTATGACCTCTGTGAATATGATGCTATTTTTTTAAGTTTACCAGGATCTGAGATTTTGAGGAAACACACTGTGCCTAGTTTCACTACATCAAAGCTTTGTCCCACTCCTTGGACAACTCAGAAGAAAGACAACAAAGT
This sequence comes from Cichladusa arquata, assembly GCA_026413545.1. Classification (NCBI taxonomy): domain Eukaryota; kingdom Metazoa; phylum Chordata; class Aves; order Passeriformes; family Muscicapidae; genus Cichladusa; species Cichladusa arquata. The sequence continues at coordinate 1,510,860 of JAOTQP010000002.1, read as the reverse complement.
GTTTTTCCCTTTCCTTTGCTCCTGTTCATGCTCTCTAGAAGAAAGATGCTTAATTTGCAGCCAAATAAAGAGCTGCACATTACCAAAACCATCAAAGGGGATTTCCAGTAAAAAATTGTGATTTCAATGGCTCTTCATTTTGGGAAATGAGTTTTTTGCTGATGAACTGAACCAAAGCATATTAAAAATTATAATTTTTTTTTATGTGTTTAAGAGAGTTTATTCCATGGCTTACTGGGAGAGTTTTGACAGAAAATATGTAACTGTTCAGTGACTCTCAGTATTCCTTTTCTCTTCAACAAGACACAGCTATTTTCATTTTATTTTACTTTTATTTTCCCAAAAGCTGTGAACCATAAAGTTAACAATCTCATTAAAAATTTGAAAGAGCATGAAATGTATACAAAATAGAAGTTCAAAATTGAAAAGATTGCCTGGCACTGATAGCATAGTAATGCAAAATCATTGGAGATTTCTGGAATACTCATACCCAGTACATTGTCCTACCTTAACACATTGAAATCAATCTATTATTTTAGATTTTAAAATATATGCTGGTGTGCCACTTTGCTTGCGAACTGTTTGTGTATAGGGAAAGAATACTTGAACACAGAATTTCTCACTTTAAAAACCCCAACTTTTACTTTTTACATCGAGCTTGGTTTGCAAAGCTGAATTTACAAAGCTGTGGCACTTGCACTTTTGACCTAATTTTCAGAAATAAAATTAGAGAGTATTAAACCGAAGGAAGAAAATTTAAAACTTTTGGAAAAGAGAAACAAAATAAAAAACCCAAATAATTTAACAGCACTCACATAACAAACACTATTGACAACTAGAACACACATACACAAAAGAATAAAAATAGATGCAATAACTGAAAAATAATTTAAATTGAAGTATTTACTAAGGGCATTGGAAGGTCAACAGTCAAATTGTGCAATATGAGATATATTTAAGTCTCCTGGTATAAGGAAAATTCTTGATTCAGTAGACTGTTTGCCTTGATGAATTCCCTATTTAATGTTATTCTACTATTATCTCTTAATTTATTTATCTTACATTTAAAATCTGATTTCAGCACAAATATACATAAATAGTGTAATTCATAAAACATGCTCTCCTGATTAAAGAGGAGAGATGCATTCCTTTGCTAATTCTTCTGGGCAAGAGCAAATTTTTAAAATCAAAATCTGTTCATAAATAAAAATATTTGAAGGGACCTGCAAGCATATTTCTGTAATCTCCTCACCACATATATCCTGAAAGCAGATGACTAAGACTGTATGCAAAGTAGAAGATTTAACCTCTTAGCACTTTCAAACCAGCAGTGGGATAAGAGAGAGGTTCTGAAGCAAAAGTTATATAATGCAAACCAGGATGTACAAAATTCACAGTCTCTGAAATCCTCCTGCCATGCTGAGGGCCAAATTTAGTCAGAAAAGAAAATCTGCAATGCATGTCTGAGAAAATGAGATAGGGTCTGATTTACTGGAAACAAGAGGAAAAAGAAAACACCACCAAGAAAAAAATCAAGCAGAAAACCAAACCAAACCAAACCAAACCAAACCAAACCAAACCAAAAAAGCCCACTAAACAAAACCAATAACAATAACGAAGAAAACAAAATCCAAACCAAAATAACTTAGAACCAAAGTGCATCTTTACAAGAAAGGAATAAACACTTCATCTAAACCAAAGTGGAAACCAGCTGCTAATGCTGTGTATAAAAATGCTACTGAGGGCATTTTTAGGGGGGGGATAAAGAAAGAAGAATGGAAGAAAAACATCAAACATGAAAGAAACCACCACTTGAGATGATGGACTCTCTAGGAATTAAATCAAAATAATTTTTCTAAATTTTGGTAAACTGTTCAGTCCAAAGTATGACATTTTTGCAGGTGGTGTAGAGTGTATTTGAAGACACTGTATCAGAAACTCTCACCAGATCTATGCCTCTTGCTCTAAAAGAATAAAATTAGGGTAGCTAAACTGAATCATAGTAATAAACAAAAAATACCCTATGTTGGAATGGACCTTAAAGATCTTCTAGTTCCAACCTCCCTGTAGTAGTCAGAAACACCTTCCAGTGGACCAGGTGGAAGAGTCCAGTAGACTCAAAGACCCCTCCAACCTGGCCTCAGTTGAATGGATAGGGAAGGTCTTAAGAACAAAAAGCCTGCCTTCATAAAGATGAGGTTCTGTCCAACTGAGGGTCTCAGACAAGGCCACAAGCACTGGAAGGTTAAATGCAAGTGTATGCCAAACTAGGCTTTGAGGAAAAAAAAACAAACTTGCAAAGACATAAAAAGTAATAATAAATTCTTTTTCCAATACATCAGGAGCAGAAAGCTTGCCAGAGAAGTGTGAGAGCCAATAGATAAGCAAGGCATAAAAGTATTTGCCATTTACAAACTTAGGGAAATTTCCATCCTGAAACTCTTCTTTTTAGAGGAGGTGTTAGAGAATCTGTCACAAACTGAAGTGTTAGTGAAACAGATTATAGAGCAAATTGACAGAATACTCAAACCATCAGAACTGGATGGCACCTGCCCAAGTTCTAATGGAATGCAAATGTGAAATAGCTGAACTATATAAATTCATAACCAGACTACATAAATTCTCACTAAAGCCACCTAGGTATAAGGTGGCAATGGTAAGGGCAAGAAGACTTTTTAAAAAGAGATCCAGAGAACAATACATAAGCACAGAAAAAGGTCTAAGTTTTACAACAGTTTCAGCATGATGAAAGATTAAGTAGATCAGCACTACCCTGCCTGGAAAAAAGGCAACTGCCATGACACTGTGCACAAAGGAGCACATTACAGAAAGTATTGAAAGTTACTTCATCATATTTTCTAATATGCTTGAATGAACAAATATCAAACTAATTTGTGTCAGATTCAAAAGAAAATTTTTCCAAACAATCATTAAATCATTACTTTAGTTGTGAAGCCCTTTATCATAAAGCTGATAAAGCTGGGCTCATTTTGGTTTGGTTTTTTTTTTTTTTTTGTGGTCCAGATTTGACTTTTTTCTAATTGGGAAGATTTTTGTTTCTTAATTGGGAAAATCTCATGTGAGAACAAAAAAAAAAAAAAAAGACTGGGGGCTAGGAGAAAAAGATTTACAGCAAAAGATTTAATTCATGTATTTTAAATAAAGAGTAGAACACTGAAGGAGGATGTAAGTTTTCAAGTACCTAAAAGGCTATTGCATAGAGCTAAGGGACTGTTCTCCATGTCCTCCAAGGACAAAAAGGAATAGGTTTCAGTCTACAAACTAATTAATAGCAGAAATAGATTTTTCATGATAGGGAAGTACTGGAAGAGATACCCTGGAGACCCAGTAGAGCCTCTGCCATTGGAAGGCTTTCACTGAACTGACAGGACTATTGGGTGATTATACACTGATAGAAGGATGGTCTACATTGCTTATTGAGGGGTATTCTAACATTTCATCTGTTCTGTTGCTATTTTCCTCTCCTCAAAGTAAGAGAAGAAACATTATTTCTCCTTTTACTTTGGCTTTTCCTGATTATTCTTTAATGCATTTATTTAAATGATTAACCCGCTTGCCAACTTTTTGTGGTTATCAATGTAATTCACTACTTCCCAGATCCGAAGAAGTATGTGTGAGGTGTGGACATTCTGTAAGGTAACAGCTGTCCATGACTGATAGATGTCTAAACCATGCAAAAAAGGGATCCTCCAAACCAATTTAAATAGTAGGGACGTATATGGTAGTCAGATGAATGTTTTGACTGGTGAATTGTTGTATTATTTACACAATGGCTTCAATACACTTTGATAATATGGTCCAAGTAGTTCCATGCAAAGATCCTCAGCCGAAAACTAAATGCAGTATATCAATCAAAGTGCACTGTATCAATTACATTCTATCTATTCCCGGACTTCCATTTCCCCATCAGTCCATCTCAGGTAGGGCCATGTGGTGCTGTAAAGCAATGAGCACATGCTTAATACATCAGTTTTAAAAAGCAGTTAACATCATAAGAAGAACATTTTAATCAAAGCATTTAAAATTTTGGCCTGAGATATTTTTTCTAAATGCCAAAAAAATGTTTCTTAATTTAGGCCCTTAAAAGATATAGAGTTGCTTTCCAATATCCTGGATTTGACAGACAGTGGAAGACACCCATAGGATATGTGGGTGCTGGCAGTGAAGCCAGACCAGACACTTCCACTATAGGTGTCTAAATATGGATTAAACTGCCTCTCTTAAGGCACCCAAATTTGAAAATGATTGGCTGCAATCCTCACTGAAGCAGCTCACACCGTTTGGCACACATGGACTATATGCCAAAGTTCTAGTAGCAATTGTTTTAACTGGAAAGAGTTCAGTTTTCATTTTTCTGAGAGAAAACTGGCCAGCCCCAATTATGGAAACAAATCTTCAGCATAAAACTTTTAAAAAACACAGAAATTCTCCTGGGGAAGTTACTAGCAGGGCAAAACTAGCTTTTCCAGAAGAGCTGACAGTTGTTTACATTTTAATGTGGAGGAATCCAGCAAGTCTGCAAGTTTATTTTTAGTAGCTGTAAACTGAGTTATTTAATTCCTTTTTCTCTGTGACTGGAGCTGAGACATAAAAATGATTAACACAATGGCCAACTGGTGCCTGAGCTTATGCTAGAGTTCAGATGATGATGAATACTGTGTTAACAAGAAAGCAGTAGGATTCTTTCACATTATATTTCTTGTGATGCCTCATCTAAATATTTGCAATCTGACAGCCTCTGTGCTTAGAATAGCTCTGGTTGCCACATAAAATGCTGGGTTTCTATCTCTTAGCAGGATGAATCTGCTTCCTTCCTTGTGGAGCAAATCTGGCAAAGAATATTTTGTTACCAGTGTCCTGGCTCCATCACTGGAGCACAAGTCCTGCCAGATCCAGCGATGAAAGCTGTGGCAGCTGCTCTCTCAGGGCTGTGAGTGAGCTAGCAAAAGCCAAAAGGAATCTAAACTTCCCTGCAATGGAATATGAGAGACCTCCTCCACTCAGTATCCCCAGTGGTGCAGAACTGTGCCCCCCAACACGGTCCTAGAGAAAGCACCCCAGGCAGCTGGAGCTGCTCCCTGCTCACAGGAAAGCCAGCACTTCAACACTGCTACTGCTAGTCCTGTGTGCTTGTCAGGAAAGGACTTAACTGCACTAAATTAATTCCTATCTAAGTGTGAAGCACCCTCCTGTAAGACAGCAAACTTGCAAAGCTGGTGTAGAACTGGAATTCTGGTGTAAAATCAGAATTGCCTCAATTATGAATCAATCCAATCACAGGAGCTCAGTTGGGAGATCATGTTTTCTGAAAGAAGTAAACTGATTTTTCCTTCAAAGCAACCTTTAGGGATTGTATCCAGGGAGCAGTTTGAACAGTGAGTGTCAAAATCATTTCACCAAGGAACCTTACCAGGAAAACGTGTTAATGTAGGCATAAAGGAAGAAACATTAACAAATGATGCACATTGAGGAAGATAAACCATCAGGTTTCACTATACTATCATGTGTATATGGTCAAAAAAGAATCTCTAATCAAAAGAAGATGAGAGGCAGTCACATAACTTAAAATGGATGGCTAGTAGCTGCATGGTTTGGCTTCTGTTCTTAGCTAAGATGCAGACTTCTGCCCTTTTCTCTGGCACATTATTCAACTTTAGAGTCTGTTTGTGCATATATCTCCAAAGTCATGCAATTTAATTAGCTAGCCTCCAAGGGGGCTGGAAAAATATTTATTAGATACTTGCAGATGCTTTTGATCTGGGAGGCAGAGCAGAAGGGCAAAGCAGTATTTACATGGGTTTGACAAGAATTGCAAGCAATCTTTGTGTTTGGTTTTAAAGGGAAAGCTGAATCACATTGCAAACCATTGAACTATTCTGGCAGAAGCACAGAAAAATATCTAGCATGTTTGGTAACCAAACCCTTTATTGACACAGGTCTCACAGGTCTTTCACATTTCTCACTGTTGTGACCAAATCTGTTCAAAGTTTGTCAGAAAGAAACACATCTGAAATCATGCTTATGTGAGGACAAAACCTCTAGTATATCACTGGTTCTGTACACATAATCATATAAGGATTCTGCAGGGAATTTCACATTGCATACCTTATACAGCCTATTAAAGTAAGACTGTTTGGATAGATTGGCCATTTTCTTATCTCACTAACACGAAGTCTTTATTGGTGAGACCCATATCAATGAAACAAATCCTGAATTACTGCTCTGTGAGAGAAGTTAATATTAACAAACTAATGTTATCTGTGTATTTCTTTGTTCTTTTCACATGAATTCTGAATAACAAAAGAGTAGGCAAACTGTTGTGAAGGGTCAAATATTAATCCACTGTGTCATGTGAAATTTGGACAAGGAAATACAAAGTATTTTCTGAGGTTTTCTTTGTCTCTGAACTTTTAATAGTGAGATGAGAAAAACAGGTGAAAACTGACTTAAGATTTTTCCTATAAATTTGGGTTTTTTTCTTTCTCTGTTTAGCAAAAAAAACCCCACCACCAGTTGTTGGAATTGCTAACATTTATGAGCTGAAGAGTTCCATATAGTCTGACAAGTACTGGCAACACCACTCAATATAACTGTTGCCAGGCCACTGTCTTTGCGCTGTCATTTTAGTTCCAGAGTCTTGTCTATTGCCCCATATAAGTGGGTTCCTACAGATCTTCAACCGGCAGAGACCTTCCCACAGCTTAAGGAAGGGGGCTGATGGATACAAACTCTGAAATTAGAAAAAGCTGTGTTTGTTAATATTAAATTACTTGCCCAAAATAACAGTCAATCCAACAAGAACCTGATGTTCATGTTTGATCATTCACATCCATGTAAGTCAAGCTCTTCCATATAGTCTGAAAGGATGGCAGACTTGTCCCTGAAAGTTGGAAAGCTCTGATCTTATTTAGTGAAAAGCCCTCATATCACAAAGTCTCAGTATTGAGATTTTAGAGTGAGAAAGGGAAAGAGACTGCGTTTTTGGGTAGCACAGGACAGATGTTTTAATTGGAAAGAAAGGCTCACTATAACCATCACCAAGTTTAAATTATAGCAAGTGCAAATCTGAACCTGTTTTAATACTTCATCCTCAAACAGAGGAACTTCAAAACAAGCATGTTGTAGGATGGATTTAATAATCACTTCCAGTCTAATTATTTCTCCCTGTGAAGAGCAGTTCAAAAGGATTTACTGTGTAATACCCATTTAGACCTATCATGAACCTGATCACACAGGACATCACAGCCAGAAGAAAGCTTCTTTGTAGCTTTTAGAAAACCTTCTGATTGAAATATTTCCTGTTCATTTTCTTTACTGAAGATTAACTAAATTCAATATTCAGGCAAGTGTTTATACATCAAATGCAGAAAAATAGTATTCCCAAATGATTCAGGTAACTTTTCTATAGAAAAGGACAATACAGGCTCTGTGTTTGTGGGAGCTGTGTAAAATGAAACTACTTCTTTAAATTGAAAAGAGTTCCATGGTGTCCCTAATATGCTAATAATGGATGACAAATAGTAAGCTATTCAATTCTAAAAAAACCCCTGACAGATGGAATCTATGTGATTTACATTAGGTTTGATCCAATAATGAAAAATATGACAGTGACAACTGTCAAATGCAAAGGTGCCATTCCTGCTAGAAAAAGATCACTTATCTGAGGCTAACTTAGGCAGCACTAAAAGATACTTATTGTTTGGAATGCAAATTTAGCAGAACAATAAAATGAGAACATTGCCATGTAAGTGCACAATTTAGGATTTATCAAGTGACTCTTTAAATTTCAAGGTAATGCGAAACAAATTACTAGAATATGGATAAGCTTTCTCATTGGACAGGCAATCTTATTATCTCAGAAAATACTGCAACTACACAAGAAAAGGGGTATCAAACTAATTCTGTACTCTTTTTACACAAAAGCACCAGCTTCTACATTCAGAGCTGTTTAATGTTTAATTATTAACTTTTACAACTCATGTACTTTTAAGATGAAATCACTTGAGCCATAAAAAGATCCTGAGATTACCCTCTGCTATTTAGTGCACAGCTTGTCCCTCATTAAAATAGAGTAAAACAGTCAGAAGATGGCAGTCAGGATGTATTTAAGCATACATTCTGTTTGTGGAAGAGGGAAAATTAAGCAATTGTAGAAAATTTGCTAGGAGATACAATAAATTTAACATTCATCTGTTCCAAAGCATAAATACCCACAGCAGGGAAGCAGTAGCTGAAATGGGTAAGGAGGGTTACTACTGCATGTCTTTGACTGGCTGGTTAGGGGTGTGTGTAAGAAAAAAACTGAATATGAAAGAGGGCAAGATTTAGATGGTAAGCTCACAAGTGGGTCACTCAGCAAACTCAGGTAAAGCACTGGGAAAAAAATAGATGGACTCTTAGAGTGACGAGCGGTAAAACACGTGGAAGTGGTTTTCTGTCAGAAAGAATTTTTTTTCCTTTTCACCTCTGTTAGCTCATCTAAAGATTTTAGTTCTGTCCCTAAATCTTGCCAATTCCTCCCCCTTTACTGCATCTATATATCAAAGCCACTCCACTCCCACCCTGTATCACGGCAGGAACGATGTGCAGCCAAGACTTCCACTTCGCTGGGCAGTACAGACAACTGCACAAATCCTTTGTAGTCTTGCTTTGTTTCGCATGAAACCACTGATTAAAGACCACAAATGTTATAATTGTGCAGTTAATATTTCAGCTGTACTTACAGAGATACATATCCTTTGGTGTAGATACTGTTAATAGAATAGAAGGCAGTAAGTGGCTATTCATATAAGAACTGAAATCAGTGATATTTTTATTAGGCAGGTAATTTTCTATTTTGAAATTCAGTAGTTCAAATTCTATCGCAAACTGGGTCTCTTTGGATATTTTTTTATTAAGATATCACACGCAATTATTTTGCTATTTTCCTGGTCCTCACTTACATTTCTCCACTGACACAACTGAAAGGCCTGTGTGCCACAACAATCCTCCTAACAAGTACTGGAATATGATATTCCTTAATAGCACAGTCTCTCCAATGTAACTTGCAGTAGGGTTTGCTTGTATTTTAAGTACAGTGAGATGCAAAGGATATAAATAAATGTGAGAGGAAAAAAGATATGCCAATGAAAATCAATTTTCCCTTAATTCCCAGAATCCTGAGTGGTGGTGCTGTTCAAGGGTCTGAAGGCTCCACTGGGTAATACCTTTGCTGTGTAAGGCACTACATCGACACGTAAGGAGACAGTTCCCATCCTGGAGAGTTTGTCTGTTTAACCAAATTAAATGCAACTTGCATTTCCTTTAATGTGACCTTTCTTCCTTTCTTCATTTTAAATGGCTGTGCAATGTACCATGCTGGGGACAAGTTCTCTGTGGTATTTTTATTTTGAATCAATGTTTCAGTGAAGTATTGCCTTTTGGGTCTCAGGAAAGAAAGACATTCTTAACCAATATATACTGCATGAATTTCTCATTACCCCATAGCAAGTAATAGAGACACATGCTAGCACATATACCAAGCAGTTTTATTTTTGTTTAAATACATGGACACAAATCAATGATTTTCTGAAACAGAAAAAACACCATTCACTTTTTGCTGTGTCTCTTAGTGACACAGAAGAAGCAAAATTACTTCAGCAGAAGTGGTTTGTTTGCCATTCCAATCCCTCTGCTTCACTAAAAGGGCAGGAGGATTCTTTCAGACATCAAAGTGCAGGTATGGTGTTACTTCTCTTAGGGAAGGTGAACAAACATTCACAGAATGTCTTACATGGATATTTTAGAAAGGGAGAGATCACAAGGGAGATGACAGTGGAAAGCATAATTGCTGCACACAAACTGTCCTGCTTGCTGTTGTGTAGTGAGAGTTGTGCCATGGTCTTCAGCACATATCACACACTGTCAGCAGCTGTGTGTAACAATGGGGCCACACCCTGTAGGTAAGGTCTTGGTGTCAGGATTGGTATTAATTTCTTCCATATTTCTGCCCATCAGGAACATCTATTCTGATTAACAAGGGGGTTTACACAGCCTTGAGGAAGAGTCACGATAAAAGAGTAAGCACAACATTAACTTGTAGCTAGAGATAGGGAGTGAGTAGGAGCACTGAAATAGGGGATTATGTGGAATGTAAATCAGAACATTATTGAGACCCAGGGGATGAATTAAATCCTGGAATATATACTCTGAAATGTATCTCCTGAAACTTATGTCTCACTGAAATGAAAATAATAAAGAACAGATTCTTTGTACATAGAGCCCAGTTTAACTCCTATCTAGCTCCATATTCTAAAAATCCACTCTATCAGGTTCATAAGGACCTCTAGTGTTACATCAAAGATTTGAAGAGGTTAAAGAAAAGCCTGCAAATGGAAATTGCACTGTTGATACTGCTAATCTTTCAAAACGCTTAACAGGAACAATCTTTCTCGTATGTTCTCTTATCTTCTCATACCAATAGAGGTTTTGTCTGAGTACTAGCCCAGAAAACCTCTGTAGGCAGAGATTAAATTAGTTGTTAATATTGGAAAACTATTTTCAATCTGCTGAAAGGTTTTAAACCATAGTTCAATGACTCCATTTCATTCTCTATGCCCTGAGGGCTGTCTACTTTAGGAAGTGGGGAGGTGTGAAAATGAAAAGATCATTGATTAAGTATTAAATGTGTTTGCTCATGACTGTTCCCCCTGCAAAGAAATGCCCTGAAGCAATATAATGCTTGAGCTTGAAGCACATCAGTTTTACCCTCTGTATCATTAAACAGCCCAGCTGGGTCATCACACTGGGACAATTCTACTGCTCTCAGTATCAGGGCAAGGATCTCTGGGCCATTCTCCATTATCAGAGGAGATACACAAGGCCTTCCATGTGACAATAGATCCTGGACTTCAGCTCCAAAATTCTTAACAAGACATTGCAAACTCTCATATTGTGTAAAAACCTTGGAATTAAGGGATGAGTGTATAGTTAGGGAGCATTGCTCTGAAACTTTAAAAAAAAAAAAAATCACGCATTTAGTCACAAATTCCTCCACAGTTTATCAAAAGTAGATGACTGGCTACTGAAACACTAGGATAAGGATCAGGGCTTTGCTCAAATTAATTGCCAGTCTATAAGTACAGATTGCAGTTAATCATTGCTGCAACAGAGAGCCAAAAACATCGGCAGCTGTTAAAGAGAGGGCAACGTGGCCATTCAATTCATCTGTCAAAAGTTCTCTCTTAATGATTCTCGTTTTCTTGAAGTACTTCCAGGTACCAACCTTGAATATCTGCTAGAAGCAGAAAATACACAGATCTACTGTCAACCAACCCTATCACTTGCAGGCAGAAGAATAAGTCTGAGATTATTAAAGTTCCTTCTAAATTCAAAATTGATTTTGCAAGAACCTGTCTGTGTCTAAGTCTTTTTTAAAGACTTAAAAATAAGTCTTTTCCTTCTGCAGACAGGTACTTGTGCATACATGAACAACAGAACAGATGAAATGGAAATTCTGCCGGGGATGCATGGTAATAGCCTTTTTCTATATCAATTATCTTTGAATGCATGGAAGCCTCATGATATCAAGTTTTGTTCTGGTTCATATTCCAAAATTCCCAGACAGCAGGCAAAATTCCAGCTTCTGTTCTTTTAATGGATGTTTGGGAAGCTCAGTACCACATAAACACGGAAAGGGCGATGAGAATGATTCTGTCCTCTTACCTCAGAACGTTAACGGCAGTGTTTCCTGAGAACCCATGACTTTCTATCTTGCGTGGTAAATACAAATAATAATACCAAATTTGAGCTCTTGTTTCTCAACTCTCATTCCTGAACATAGGAAAATCATAACAATATTTTCTAAGGCCAGACTGAAAACCTTTGATAAGAAATTTCCTTGAGCTTGAAGCAGATTACAGTTATTAGATTGTGACTACCTTCATGGGTTTCCCCAGAGGTGCCAATCAGTGCAGCATCACTGATTTGAAAGGAAACAGACAGCTGTAAATCATCTGCATTGTTTGCCAGATAATTTTAGAATACAGGAGGAGAGAGGAAAATATTAAAAACAAAGGGTCATCTATTCCAAGACATTCTTTCCTATACATACCTTATATTCCCTATCAACTTCAATGCCTATATGATTCCAAATTGGACACTCTTCATAAAAGGCAGATGTTTAGCACTACAAAAAAATAAATCACGTCCCTGTTGAAGTCCTTCAGGTTTCTAGATAGCTTTACAGCAAAAATAGCAAAAATTTTTGTAGTTTTCAGTTTGCTCTTTCAAATTTTCCCCTGCTCATAATGACAGATTTCCTTGGGGGTTTTCTTTGGGAAGGGAAAAAGTGCAGTGGACAGCTGTTTTCTTTCCCAGGAGTGGTGCTCCACCACTTTCCTTGAGGTAGCAGGGCTTCTGATTGACAAAATCCAAGTTTGAGTCTCCCTTTGAATATACAAACATCATTTTTGAATGGCTCAGAATTGAGCTATCAGCGTACCAGGTCTCAGCTAGGGTTTGGGCTTAACGACTCTGCCACTCTCTTTGGCCCATGAGGTCTGGGAGCGTGGGACAAGTTCAAGACCTGGAATTGAACCCCTTCTGGGAAAGTGCATTGTGCTAACTGAGAGAGACTCCTGGGACAAACCACTTTAAATAGCATTTGTTTCTAAGTGCAATAGTTCATGTGAAAATGCATGCAGCACTCGCTCTTACGAATGTTTCACCTCAGAATGTATTCTGTATAAAGAACAGTCTCAAGCAGTTGCTGGATTTGCAGGATGTGGACAGGAAGAGTAAGGGGGGAGCAAAAGTTCAGCTGGTCTAATATTTAGATATAGAAGCTGGGTTTTCATTGTCTCTCAGTGCTCCCTCTCTCCTTTGGGGCTGCATAGGGGAATGCATGGGAGAAAGCAAGGCTGTAGCTTCCCAGAACACCGCAGCTGAAGCTTGCCAGACACATGGTGACCATCAGAAGGTTGCAGTGATAAGTCTAGCTATATAAATAAACATGGCTGAATCCTGCCCCAACAAAACATTGCTTGCTCTGCGTGACTCTGTTGCACTGAGCATGCTTAGGTCAGTGTTGCATGAAAAAGGAAGAGTAAGGGATTGGATTGAAAATTCTCCCATATCACAAAACTCAGGAGAGAGAATTTTTGGCTGGATTTTACTTGACCATAGGGGGCAGAAGGAGTACAAAAAATAGTCCCCCATTGGGATTTATTGCACTTTTTGTGCTATGCTGGGGTTTTATGCAGTATTCACCATGGGAATAACGAAGTAAACTTTAAGGTCAGTTCTTGATGAGATCTGTGAGAGACACCTTCCTCCTGCCTCACTCAGCAGTGAGTAGTACAACTGAGCCACTGTGGAGGGGAGACACTGAAAACTAAACAAATACTTTTTTTTTTTTTTTGCTTTTTCCATTCCCTTGTTTTGTTTTGTTTTGTTTTGAATTGAAATTTGTAAGTGAACTTGGCTCAGCTGAAGTGCATTCATGGCCATTCTAGCCTCTTTCAGGAGAGCTGTTTGCCTCAGGGATAGCATCCATGGGACCCACAAGCAATTGTATCTCCATACCAAGTACATCTCTTCTTAGAGCATGCAGAACACAGGTGAGAGAAGCAACCTTGTACTTTGCTGGGAAAGTATTCACTGAGGAGTGGATCCTGAACCCTGACTGATGTTGTGTTCTTTACAGCTTTCTTTTTAATTAAAGGACTGTCCTAATGTAGGTTCTGTTTTGCTCTTGTCAGTGACCATGCTTGTGGTCAATGAACACATTCAGTACTGCTCCAAGGATTATTATGAAGCTGTCCAAGGGTCTCCATACAAACTGGTTTGTCTGCCGAAGGCAGAAAAGCAATTGTAGCAGCATGTGGCTGAGTTTACTGGTGGTACGGCAGAGTCATGCTGACACAATTCTGCAAGTTTTGGGATGCAAGCCAGCATCTCAGAATGCACTGGAGCACTGAACTACTTTGAGTCAGGACAAAGAGACTGCCCAAGCAGAACAGAAGACAATGCTGCTTCTGAAATCTGTGCTAACTGGCTGGGACTGAGCTGAGAAGTCTTTGTCTAGCACCAGGTCTTATTACAGAGATGCACTTTCTGTGCTATAAAAATAAACCAGCTTGTTCAGAGATGAACCAATGCATATATAAGACATTCCATTACAAAACTAAGATTCATCCTACATCACTCCTTCAGACTACCTTGTAGTGTGTTTGAGGTTATTATTCTAAAATACTTTACATCAGCAGACCATAGACTTTCTGATTCTGGAGGATGAAGATTTCAAGCACGTGTCTCCTTTCATTTCACAGTCATATTAGGTAACCTCAGCAAAAGCGAATGTGCAGATAAACATGCATTCCAACATAGGGAACCATAGCAACAATAGCTACAGTAAGAATGGAAATAATACATTAGTAAAAGATATAAAATCACAGTATTCTGAGTCTATTGCAAGTTGCTGAATGGTTTGAAACATTTCCACTCTAGTGTATTGCTTTTTATAGCAAAATGCTGGAAATGTCAATCGCCATATTTAAAACCTGCCTCCTGATAGAGATGCACATATCTGCCTCTCTGGAAGCATATTGTCTGATTCTATTTTGAATGCAATGAGAAAGACTTCCTGCAAAGACAAGGGTTTATGACTATTGAGGATTTCTCCTTGCTAGGGTTATGGTATAATTTTCTGTGCAGATCTTCATTACAGTAAGTTAGCGTACTGAAAGATGCCTGTAAAGGATAGGACAAAGCCCAGCAACAAGTTCTGCTAACCAAGAAAGTGTAGCATGATGCTCTGCTGCTTCCTGTGATCATGGATCCTATGTTCATTCAATGAGCTCACATAAAAAATACCTGAATTATTGCACTTTCTTTTATATACCTGTTTCAAAGTGACACAAAGTAATAGGATGGTTAGTTTATGTTGTCAGTGGGATTTCCTGTCCTGTGCAGTACAGGCCTCCCCTTCCCTGCCTCACAACATCCACAAAGATCATACAACATGCATCTAATACAGCTGCAGAATACTGGCCATGGTTGTGGAAATTGAAGGGAATTGAGATGGTGTCCTGTTACTGGAATATCCTAAACTAGTTCTTTCTAGACTGAAATCCCATGACTGAGAACAATTGAAACATATGCTGTTATATCTGCTAGCTAATCTCGGTGGTATCAACATCATTCTGTACTGATGATTCATGTGGTACACAGTTTTAGTTTATCTGTGTTATATTATGTGTAACCCTTGATCATTATACATGGGGGCTTTTTCCAAACCCAGTACATTGTTAACAGTACTAAGTTAACATGATGTTAATTATTACTTTCTTTTAAAAATTCCCTTTTTCATCTTGCACTATGGTGCATATTGTTTTAGTCATCATGCACACACATTGCTACTACTGTGATCAATAAGTAACAAGTCTGTTTTCTGTTCATTAACTAGCTCTTTCAATTTCCCAGATAAATAGAAACAAAGAGGCTTTCAGGCTGTTTCTTTCCAGGCACCTTTTTCCTATATTCTTACAGTAAATGAATGGATTGGTAGAGGTTGAAACTTTCATATTAACAATTTGCTTTCCTCCTGCTTTGGACCACACCCTCACAAGCGGCATTAAACCTTCAATTTTTCCCACTTCTGTCATCAAGGCTAAAACAACCTTTGGGTGTTTTGCCACCACATCCTTTCCAATTCACAGCAATCACCAGAAGCTAGTGCTACCTTTGCTATCATGACTGCCCCACACTCTAATTTATGATTTCTATGCTTTGAGAGGGTAAGTAGTATTTTGTTCTGTTCAAAAGCAAACGTGAATACCTTAATAGCAGCAGAACACCAGCAAAAGTGTTTATGTGTTCAGAAATAAAACCTTGCAAGCTTATTGACTGGTCTAGCTCTCATGTAATATCTCTTCAGTAAAAGTTACTTATTTAAAGATTTAGAGCTGTATAAAATAATGAGCTTAAAATTGAAATGTTTGCTTGGGGAATTCTGCCTTATCAAATATTACTTAACAGGCACGCTAATGACTCACTTAACTCTGATGTTCAGCTCCGAAATAAAGGAAACAGAAAAACATAAGAAGACTATAGCTGTTAATAAAGTTAGCAACTTCTCATATAAATTTTTAATCCCCCTGCGTTGCTAAAATGCCAGTGAACTGAGGTCCTCAGGCTAGATGTAACAACAAGATTTAACAGACTGGGAGCATACAAAATGCTTTGTATAATCCGCAAATTTAAAAAGTGATTGATAGGTTTTGAAAAGAGAGACACTCTTCCTGAAGTCTAAATTTTTTCCAGTAATTACCACTGGGAAGGGATGACTAATGGCAGTACTCTCTGTGCTACACAAAATACATAGCAGACATATACACTGAAGAGTTTTGATGTAGATGTTCTCCATTTGGTAGAAGGAGTTAAGCTATTTTTGGAAAGAGACCTATGTGCCTGAAGGCTGTAGGCTGTAGCTTGATGAAAGTCTTAAACTGTGCTTTGTAGAATCAAAACATTTTCTGATGCTGCTGTAAGTCGAAGTCAAAGCTTTTGAATTTAATACAATATGCATAATTGCTCACAGGGCAATTACATTATTAGTATTAAAATTTTCATCCCTTTATTTATGCACTGCAAATGGTTTACATGCAAAAGCGCAATCCTAGCTTCTTATAACACAATAGATCTGTAACTTTTAGCAGTAGTTGGACATAAGGCTGTTGAGATTTCTGTTGGTATTTTCATTCTCTTAAGCCAACATATTTTCAAAAGATTATTGATAATTGTAGAAGCCTATTCCATTCTCCTGAATTAATTGTGTGCTATTCTAAAACAGAAGGGAGGCCAATTCAAATCGGTCAGTGAAGGATAAGTATTGTGAGGGAGTTATGCCCCTGTTTCCCCAGTTCTTTTTTTCTCCCAAATTTGGCTAGCGTCCCTTGTGCACTACCAAGTTTCCTGGACTTCTACCATATTTTTGTCCCAGAAAACAGATTTACAACTCTTCAGTTCAAAGTTAGCTAACCTGACTGGTGCCACGCAGCAAAAAGAATGAGCTTGAAACACCTTCATCAAGTCAGGGCCAGTATAAAACGTAGGTTCCCTGTTAGAGCTTGCATAAGTTATTCGCTTTTGGATAAGAGGAGTGTGCATTGCATTGTACCCATTCTTGAGCACAGCATTTACCACTTTTTATCTGTGACCTATTTCACTTCCTGGAGCTTTGCTGCGATGAAAGCCACCTGTCTGGACCTGGGTGTAACTCCACCCACAACTGCATGTTTTACTTCTGCAGTTTACAGGCCAGAAGTGCCTGGTAATCCCACTAGGAATACGCAGCAAAATTTCCTGTCAAAAGTTTTACGGTTTTGAGCTGTGATGGCAGCTACAGAATGGTTGGTTAGGGAACATGTCATTAAGAGGATAGGAATTACATTATTCCCTGTACCTTGACATTGACTGAATGAATTCCTGACTGCACTGGATGTAGGTGGCAAGGTTTTGTTAGAAGAGGAGCTTCTTTCTGTGAAAGGAGGTCAGGCCTGCCCTGTGCTGGACATAGCCAGTT
Organism: Cichladusa arquata; assembly: GCA_026413545.1. NCBI lineage: Eukaryota > Metazoa > Chordata > Aves > Passeriformes > Muscicapidae > Cichladusa > Cichladusa arquata. Next base: position 1,493,276 of record JAOTQP010000002.1, on the reverse strand, counting down.
CCAGATGGCTCTGCAGCAGCCCCACAATAGGATACAGCAGAGCCTTTCAACCAAACTGGTGGCACTTCTGTAAAAACATGCTTACGACCAGAAAATACAGATGGGGGAGGCATCAGAGGAGGGAATGAGGGCACAAGGAGGAATGGACAAAAATAATGATGAATGACAAAAAGAACACCACAGTTAGAGGGGAAGGAGGTGCTCAATGGCAGGGGAGGCACACCACCAAATGAACTAAAGTCTGCTGAGGATCCACTCTGGAGGACAGGAAAACCATAAAAAGGCAGGAACTGCAGAAACAGCTGCATCTGTGACCACCTTCCCCCATGCTTCTCATTGCCTCTCTGAAGGGACTGAGCCTAACTGGAGGGGTGACAAGGGATGAGAAGCACAGTCTGAAGCTGAGCCTGGCAAAGAGGAAGGACAGGTGTTTTAGATGTTTATCTTTTGTTTGTTTCCCATTACCAAAAACGATAATTAAACATTAAGTTCTTCAAATCCAGTCTGGTTTTCACACAGCACTACTTGGTTAGTGAGCTGCCTGTCTTTCTTCTGACCCTTGAGTTTTCTCACCCCAGTTTTCTCTGCCCTTTCTCTTTCATCCTGCTGGACAGGCAAAGTGAGTAAAGACCTGTGTGGGTGCTCAGGTGTGATAACTGGGCTGACCCACCACTGTCATAGAGACTTTTTATCACATTCTGACTCTGGGTCAGGAGCTGAGTTTCAGACACATGGTTTCTTTGTAGTGGAAACTGTAGGAATGCTTCAAAACTCAGAGTAAAAAAGCCAATATTTTTGAAGTATTTAGTAGCCTGAAAACTGCAGTTATTTTTTAAACTTTCTCCTGGTGGCCCTCAGCATTTTCAAGATTAAAACCACCTTCAGCTAACTAAAAACTTGAAAGAAAAGCTGAATAAATGGTGAGATAAACTGATTCTAAAAGGAGCAGCATGAGAAAGGAAGGGAAAGGAGCCTGAAATGTCATTGTTATTTCTTTGTTTCAACTGCAAATGAGAACAGCTTACAATAGTTACCACTGCTTTGGAAAACAGTTTTTTATTGATGACAGCAAATCATGCTTAACATGCCACACTATAAAGACTCACAAGTGACCTTCTCCTGGAAAGGCCATTTATCTTGTACTCTTGCAGATGAACTGGTTGTCTTCTGTGGTTAATTGCTCATTTGCTCTTCCACACTAACTAGCTGTCTCCAAATACCGTCTATGTTTCCCAGTGCTGAGAGTGTAATCTTTTGACAGTCGTTTATCCTATTAAGTGTTTCACAGAACAGCTCCACTGATAATTATTTAAACTCCATCAGTAAAAAATCCTCTTAGTTTCTGTTGATTTCCTAGGAATTATTTTAGTTTTCAATACTTGCTAAAGCTTCCTATTTCCTTTATGATGGATAAGAAAAGTACATTGACAATTAATGTAGGATTCAAGCATATTCTTGAAACAGACACTTACTGAATTCTGTTGGCTACAATCCAGACAGTGTACAGAACTGAAGTCACTTTGGCACAATCTATAAATCATATTGCTTTCACTGGTTTGTAGACATTTTAAAGAATGGCTGCAGTCACTTGATGAGTGGTGGATGAAGTGTTCTGCACTTAATCTGGTCCTATCCTATCACACAGTGTCACAGTGTGCTGTGAAATGGCTTCTAAGGTCTATCACAGGGGCATGAATACTTGGACAATGACTTTTGCCTCAAGTTCCCTACAGACCTGAATGGTGCCTGCTCTGTAGAAGCATTCAAGCTGATGGAGTAAGGATAAGTCTTCTAAGAATGGGGTGACATTTTCACACAAGATAATAAAAAAATATTGATGGAACTCATGCTTCAAAGTCCTTTCAGTGCATTTGAAATTCCTCTGTTTCTGCCCTTACAGAGAAGTTGAGGTACAGTCTGAAAGAAAATGGTTATCTCTGTTCTCCCCTGGTTGTCTGAATTCTCTTATATTTCAAAAAGTATTTATGTGGTACTAAAAATCAGTGTCCCTCTTTGAAAATGTACAAACCATTCATAGTGGGTTTGCTGAATGTACCAATGTACAATAATTTCCTTGAGTAGAAATATACCATTTCATAACAGACACCCAATTAAGAGAGCTGGATAAAATTTCAGTAGCCCAGAATTTAGAAAGGCTTGCTGATCTGCTTAGGGCTGGCAGTAAAATGTTCCTTTCTCGATAGAAATAATGCCCACACAGGCATTCATCTCTTCAGAAAACTGTTTGGTCCAAGTACATATCTTTTCAAGTCATTCTTACTGGGTCATCAGTGGAAGTGGGAATAAACTTATTGCAAATTATGGTGTCAAAGCTCAGTAGCAGTAACAGTATTTGTGAGAAGGCAAGAATTTCAAAACTGGGAGCATGCAGAGTCTGTCTCATGGCTTGGTCGCATCCCAGTCTCACAGCACTAAACCCAGACCCTCTGTGTGTTCCTGGTGCTCACAGACATAATTACTGCATTTTGCAGGGTTACTTTTTTCAGTTCAGTGTCTATAATAATGTGACCACTCAGTTGTCAACCATCACAGAAATAATTGGGGATAAATACATTAAGAGGAGATATAAGCATACAAGGATTTGGTTTGGTTTCAAGAAAGCCAGCTGGTTCATTAAAAAAAAAGTTTCCAATATTATATTGTAATATTTTTGCAGTTTGGAAGTGCCTGAAGCAGGACTCATAGTGAAGCGGTCAGCTAAAATGTTCGAACACCTATACATACCCTATACTTATCCTCATAACCCTTTTATAGAAATTTCCTACAGTAGGGATATCTGCCTCAGTCTTCATTGATGATATCTACAGGCAGTTCTGCTGATAGGCTTGGCAAAGATTTTAAAAAAGATACATTTTATATGTCTGAGGTATTTTACCTCTCTTTTAAAGGGCATTTTACATAGCTGTGTCTCTGACTATGAGAAAAATGGTAAAAAGGAATATTTTTTCTGCCTCAGACTATGGATAATGATTTTTTTTCCCTTTGAATTATTCACTGTTCATATGCTTATGGAGAACAGTGTGCTTGGACAGCCTGCAAATTTCACAAGGATAATTTTGTTATTAAACATAAATTCTCGTCACTTCATATTACATATACACTCTTCTAAGTGGCTATTGCACATATCAGATTTGATCCTCTACCAGTAGTTTTCTTGGCACAGCTGCCCTATTATGGCAAGCAATCAGCATTATAACTCTAAGTTAAATTTTACATTGATATGGGTCCTTTAGATAATTCTATCCTTTATTCGTAGGAAGTTCATTTTTTTCCATTTCAGAGTAGTTGAGGCAATGTTTACATTGAGTACATTTAGTGTCTCTAAATGGAAAATCTTTGGAGGTGTTTGGCTTCTGGCATACTTGTGTGGACTAGTATGTAAGTGACACATTCAAATTATATTTGAATATCTGGGTCACTTACTCTGAAGGATTTACTGACATTAAGGAAAAGTGATGCAGTACATTTCCAAAGGTTTCTATCAACTGTGGTTGATGTATTGTAAATGGTTCTCTAGGCCTTGCCCACTGGTTAGTCAGTGTTGCTAATGTGGAAAATGAATGTTTTTGCTAAACATGATCAATCAGACTATGATATGTTCATTTCTATGGCTTGGCCCTGAGCATCTCATCTCCCACTTTAGTGGGTATTGTGCCATTAGCAGAAACCATGCAAAATTGCTCTAATGCTTTGCAGTTCTCAACTATTCATGTTCTTGAGATGTAATCCTTCCCAATAACTCGAAAGAGAAAAGTCTTTCAGCTTAGGAGTGGTGCTTCATATATATAGGTGCCTCTGTGTATAAGGCTTCAGATTGTGCAAAGCACTTGCTAATATACAAAAATTAAAACTTTTCCGTGCTTTTTAAGGCATTCTGATGAGACAAAACCCACATTGGGTGAGAGTATTAAAATTCACTGTTTGTTTCTATCCCAGTTCTTGGCTCTTTGAATAATACAGAAGTAAAGACAGCAGAGGACTTGTGGAGAAAGTTATCCTAAAAAAGAAAGTTATTGGAAGAACTACAAATTCTTTCTACCTCTCCTTCTCAATTTTTCCATCAGCTTCTTCTAGTAAACAGCAGCAGCATTTCTGAGCTTTTGCTTTTTCTTGACTCTGTCATGTTATTTTTGAGATAATTCAGACTGACTCAGTTACCCTGCTGTCAAGCCTGAGAAACTGTATTAACTGCACTAAATGTTCTCAGGTGGGTGTAACCATGGCAGGAGAATATGGCAGAATGGACATAAAAAGGAACTAGCAAACAGGATAGCATATAGCTTGGGTAACAGGGGATAAGGAGAGGTGTGCAAATCCACTCTAGCCCAATGCTTTGGACACTAGTTCATTCCATCCCACTGGAGTTCTAATATTATTTATGGAAAACCAGAGCCCACTGGCACCTTGATGCCATGATACAACATGATCTGTGTTCAGCTGCAGCATTGTTTCTCCCCTACCTGGGATGCTGCAGTATTAGTAGCCGCTGTCTCCTCAAATCCTAATCATTCTGAACCTGCTACTTCTTGCTCCAATCATAGCACAGAGTGGAATGTGTCAATTTGTTCCACTTCTCTGGAAATTTGCATCCAAAGAGATCCTAAGGATAAATGCAAAGGGAGTTTTTATCAGCTTCTCAGCTTCAAGGAATTGATGGCATTCAACTTCCCTCCTTCGACATTCTTCCCACTCAGTGTCCGCTCACTGTTGTCATGTTACTGGTCACCACATAGAAATTTCTGTTTATTCCCAGATTGTGGGAGATTTTTTGCATAAACTCTAATCTCTTCCCATGTAAGTGGTGAAATGATTCTCAGTGATGCAGGTAAAGAACATTCTACTATTTATATCGAATCATTGATTTCTGGGGAATGAATCAGGTAATTTTATAGATCTTCATAAATAAAAAGTTTTGATTATCTACAGCTTCAAGAAACTAAAAACATTGAACATTACCATTAACTTGTAGGAAAAAAGAATAAACGTAGAGAAAACATTTTCTTAATATAAAGACACTTTCTTTTACTTTAAAGCAAAAAGCTGAGATATGTAGTAGTATTATAGAAATCTACTTGCAAAAGCCTGCAAAATTATTCAAAATTAAATATACTATTGAACTTGTAGTCTTCATTATTATTTTTGAGACTATAGTGCCCGCAACGAAAAGGACCAAATATAAGATCCATGTTTCTGAAAAAAAGAAGCTTTAAAATAGTACTTGGTAGTTCCCAGTTTATTGCACTGAATGTTAATGCACATTGGAAATTCATAAACACAGAGAAATTATTTAGACTTTCCTTTCCTGTATAACAAACATAGAAGGACGGAGAGGTGAAAAAAGTGGTATATGATTTAAAGCCAAGTCCCTATTTTAACCTCAGTTAGCTTCTCGCTCATGCGATGCCTAGGTTCAGCCTCTGAGGAGAGGCTGAGTGAGGCACATTTAGGGCAGCTTTAGTTCAGCTTGTTTGGGCACTGTCATGCATGGCCCTGTGTGCAGACATCACTTGATGAAGATGAGTCCATGGACCCCAGCCCTGGCATGCAGTTGCCTGTTGTGGTCAGCCTCACAGCCCACTTGTAACCAGTGCCAATTAATGCCCTCCCAGGGAATAGGCTGGGGGCAGCAAAGGCCAATGACGGCTCCCAGTTGGCACTAAAGTCCAGGCCTCTCTATTTTGGGAAACAAAGAGAATATGGCTGTGTGGATGTGAGCTGTGTTGTGACACCTGTCCTTGGGGCCAGCATATAGGCTCGGCTTGTTCTGCATTGGCATTGGCATAGCTCACATAACCCAGTTTTAGCTACGTGAACAAGCCCACGGGGTGTCTGGTGGGCTCTCTTCAAAGCCCACACTTGCTGTATTCCCTGCATTAGTAGCATAATTACTGCTGTTGAAATTGAGGTAAATCTGTGCGTTGTGGCCTGCCCAGTTCATTCCAGCAGAGCCTGCAGCAGCAGTATGAGGAACAATGAACCCACTGATGAAGCTGTTGGCCATGTTAGGTGCTCTATTCTGAGATGGTTAAAAAGGTAAGTTGATAAAACATGCTCTGCCTTTCATCAAACTGGCATCTTCATTTCCTATAGAAAGGAAGTGTGACTGATATCCTCTCTGTATTTGACAGTGCTAATCCCCAAGTTGACTCTGACAAAGCTACCATGGATCATCTTGACAGCATATTCCAGTAAAATGCAAAAATTATTTCAAGAAAAAAATTCTGGGTGTATACACGCACACACACACACACACACACACACACACACACACACACACGTATATGCATATACAATACATATATATATATAGTTACTGATTTTTCTGCATTCTTTTGGTTTCTGTTCCAGGGTTAGGTAATATTCCCCCTTGTTAGTCTTATTTTTTTTTTTTTAAAAGAAACATCACCCAAAATCATTGTTGGAGGAGTTAACTTGACATTAGTTTCCTTCTCTTTTCGTTTGACATAGAATTTTTGGAAAAAGATTAGACCAGATATTTTTCCATACTGAAAACCTGCGGTTCTGCCTAATTAAAAAAATACCTGTACATTGAATTGTTTTCATGTAATTCTAGTTAACTTAAACAATTTGAAAAACATTCTGACAGATGGGATGAAAAGCTGAAATATAAAGAGACACTCATTCAAATTAAAAATATAATCTCTGCTATCTGTCTGGCTGGTTATATGCAGTTCAGTCAAGTGAATGAAGGTCCTGCATGAAAGATCTGCCCCACATCTTCTACTTCACAGACAGATAAGGAGAAAAATATCCTTCTATCACAGCTTAAATTATGTATCTTTAATCAAGGAACCCCAGATAATGCCAAGGACTTGGCAGAAGTGGTGTTACATAGCTCTAAAAATTTTGTTTTCCGTGACAGAACATCATGAAAATGCTGATTACGTTTATAGAACATCCTGCAGTGCCATCCAAAAAGATCCATCCCTGGAAGGTTAGAACAGCATCTGAGCCAACCAGCTCTGCTGAATTGCAAGTAGTGTTAGCAGGAGCAAAAAGTCCCAGCAGTGTGACTGCTGCTTCCCAAGATGAACAGTTCTGCATGACACAGCCTGGCATCCCTAAGATAAATCTTCAGCCTTGTATAAAGGCCAGACTTATTCCAGTTAACATCATCTGAAGATTTGAATCGCATTTTGTGATTAGGAGATGCTTATTTGTCTGAATTGGAGAATGACACATAAACACCCAGTGAATTCTCCAGATCCCTGGACTGCAAACCTTGCCAGGTCCATCTTGCTTGGATTCTTATACGTATTTTTCAGTGGATTTAGCATTTAGAGACAGTACTTACATTTTTAAATTATTGAATCAGCATGGATTTTTTGCTATACAAAAGACTGAACGCATTAAAAAACATGAGAGAATGAAGATTATCTCTCTATTTAATATTATTCTTCCATATAATATTTTAAAGTACTTTTAAACAAATAAATTGAAGTCAAGTAATCCAGCAACCATGATGCTACACTCAAGCACTGCATAGGATTACATATTTGAACTATTTTTTACTGCTTTCCCTGATTTTAAATTGGCACCTAGAAGCAGTTGGAAAAACGTCCATGGTGTTCGCTTCACTGGGGCAAGGCCTAGGCCTAGGAGATAATGAAGAAGCTTTTGAAAACACATTTGAAACTTGAGACATGGAACTCAAAGCTTTTCATTGATCTGTATAAACGGGAAACTGAGAACTGCCCAGTCTTATGACAAATGGAAATCCAAAAATGCCACTGCCAACTAAACAGTAGGCATATATGGGACAGTAAACTATGGAATACCCTAGTCACGGGATTAGATATTGCTGTGAGTAGAAAATTCTATATGGTTTCAGTAGAAAAAAAATTTGTTTTGAAAAATTCATAACTTGAAGGAAAAAAAGCATATTATATTAAAAAACTCTACCTGTGATGTCTGGTATGTTTTCCTTATTTCATCATTAATAAATCCCAGAATCAGAAAAATAAGAAATGTCCTCTCTTTCCTTCTCCCTATCATTGCTTTGATTACATTATTTATCTTACCCTATGTAATGGCATATATCATTAAAGTGGATCAGAATCCGTAGTCCATTACTTGCAAGCAAAATCCTTTTATATATGCTTATCAGACTCTTAGTGCACAGAATTGTTCTCCCTACTGAATAAGGGCCATGAAACAACCATAATTGTCCTCCCTACTGAATAAGGGCCATGAAACAACAGCAACTGCTGCTAGGTATGCTCAAAATCATTTAGTTTTTATTGTGGTTATATCTTCCGCCTCCTATTTTCTATATGAAAGACTTATTATTAGTTGGGGTTGATGATGTAGCTTCTCCTACAAACCTCTTCTCTTCTTTCCACAAGAAAATGGGATAGTCTTCTAGGGATATAAAGTGTGATTCAGCCCCATCACCACACATCTTTTTCTCATGGTCCTTTACTCTCTCCCACTGTATCAGTAAAGGAATGAGTTTTGCTTCTTACTGATCACCTACAGCATTCTGAATAGCAAAACTTTCTCTGAACACTGCTCTAAAAACTGTGAAATTATTATCTATGTAAAACAATGTTAGGATAATGTTAAACCCATGTCATGCTATACCCCTTCAGGGATTAGCAAAGATTTAACAGTCCTGTCCTTCCCTAACTTGGTTGCAAAATTGATTTCTTGTGTGTGGTGGCAGGGGTAAAATTGTAACACTGCCTATGAGGAGCAAATAAAACTAGGACAATTTCACCATATTGTTCAATCTACTTTAGACTTGAATTTTTAACACAGCCTCAAACAAGTAACTTAACAAAAGGAAACTCACCTGCATTTATTCTTGCAGGTGTTTGAGGGGTCTTATTTATACATTGCAAGAGAAAAGAAAACATTAATGTTTAAAAAAATCAACAAGACATACAGCTCTATGAAATTCTTCAGGGGTTTAAAACTTTAGGTAAAGTCTCACTCATTTCATGTATGATACAAAATTGTACAGAAAAATTCTATATCTAAACCAGACTAATTCAACTCTGTAAAACCTCCGCAATAACATTTCTTGAATTTGCCATCCATACATATTCCTGGTTTTATTTGCCATTTTAGTATTCATTTGAATTCTCTTTTTCTAAGGACTTCAAAAATATTTAAAAAGAGCATTTCTGCAAAGCAAAAGTAAAATAAATATATCAGTCTAACAGGATATAGCAAGCCATAAACTTCAGCATTCTACATACAATTTCATTTCCAGTTTATTGAAATAGAAGTTAATAATTCTTAAATAAATATAGAACTTGCAAATTTCCCCTTGCTTAGATACTTTGGAAGTTCCTTTATGCACTTTAACTTAGAAAGGCTTTTAAAACTAATTTGATCATAGAAAATAAAAAAGATGGCAAGGATTGGAATTTTTGCCACCTTTTGTCTGTATTTATTTGTCTGTGTGTGTAGTAGCCTGCAGATTATATCTAGTGCTTTTTATCCTCAGGGAAAGAACTCCAAATTGTTAATTCATGTACATTTCTTTTCAAGTTTTGCATACTTTTCTGACACATGATCATTCTGTGACAGAGAAAAATGTGAGTCTCTCCTCTATCACTTTTCTATAATTTAAATGATTATCTGAATAAAGCATTCAAATTATGGCTTTCACCTCTCTCAGTTCAATCATGCTAATTTAGCTACTGGCAGAGAATTTCAAACAAAATTACTGTCTCGTTCTGAGACATGATGTTAATAAAAGATATTAATTACTTCTTAGAAGGCATATTTTTTTCTCCAGACTATTAAGTTTGCCAGGAGAAAATCTCTGCTGTATTTTTCCCTCTTCTCCCCAGCACAGAATTTCTCTCACAGTCATAAAAAGCAAACAAACAAACAAACAAACAAACAAGCAAACAAACAAAAAAGTGAGAGAGAAAAAAAAAAGGGGGGGAAAAAAAACCAAACACCACCCAACAAAAAATCCCAAAAGCAACCAAACAAAAAAAAACCCTCTTTTTTTCCTCCTCACTGAAAACCTTTCCATCCATTTCTTCTGTATCCTCACTGGCTACTCTAGCTATCTCTCTTTTTAGGGGATACACTTACTTTGAAAGTTCATCTTTCTACCTTTGAAAATATACATCTCTGGTGTCTTATCAAAGCAAATGCAGAACACAGCCTATATTCTAAACTATTACCTTTCTATGAGAAAGGAAATTTTTTCTTGTTCAGTTCCCTATACTATACCATGGTCATAAACCAGGCAGCTTTGACTAAAATCATAATAGAAAAAGTGCATGCAACAAAAATTAATGAGGAGAAGTGCTGAATGCATGTCAAAGGTTTTGCACAGCATGAACTGTTCACCATTTAGGAAGAAAGCCTCTCCAGATATATTTACCCACTTGTCAGTATATCTGGGAAACAGAACTATTAAGTCTCTAATCTCCACCTCAGGGATAATGATCATTCCTCTCTTCTGACCACTTAAAAAAAAAAAAAAAAAAAAAAACAAAAACCCTGTAAGCTTTCAATGCATTACCAATGTTCTTCTCTAGAACAATGCTTTACAATGGAGACATAAAAATCTGGTTTAGATTGATATTGAAATAATTGGCAGTAGAAGACATTTTTTGGAAGGCTAACTTTTTTCTTTTAACCTCTGCATTTAGAGGAACATAGATAATAGACTATTTGACTGCAGGTACTGCAGCAATGCAAGAGGATTTATCATGGACTGGTTCTGTAACAATAAAGCACAATAATAGATAAAAGTAATGTACCATTTTAAATAGTTTGGCTAAGAGATTCTAACTAAAAAAGAAGCAGATACTGTTTTCTGATGCCGGAGAAACTTATTAGAAAATTGAAGTAGAACACAGAAGTACCATACGCTGAAAACATAAGAATCTGTCATTTTCCCTTCACTGTTTCCCAACATTAAAGCATGATCTGTAGACCTCGTGTTTGCTTGGGCACCATTTAATCTCTGCATTTCACTTATTTATACTCCTTCTAAGCAAAACAGGCGCTGGGCTATACAGAAGCTTTCATTTATGTTGCCCTGATTTGTGACAGTTTTAACCATTCTTCACAGTACATTGCTGTACCTCTGTCCAAAAGCAGCAAAACCTTTACCCATTACCTTCGCCCTTTTAAAAGAGCATCACCTAATATTCTGTACTTAGGGTGAGTATGAACTCAAAGTGCAAGTGATACATGTGTTAGTATTCCACCAGGTTTGTGTATTCATTCTAGACATACCTTGGACTTCCCCTGGAGCGAGAACTAACCGTCCTCTGGCTGCGCCAGGACACTGCAAACAATGTGCAATTGTTGGTGCGCATGCAATCCTTGCAATGGAGCTTGGTGCAGGTGCCAGCAGCCTCACTTCTTGTGGGGCATCCACAGCTTCTCTGGGTAACCTAGACCAGTGCCTCACCATCCTCATAGCAAAGAATTTCTTCCTTAAATCTGATCTACACCTACTGTCTTTCCATTTAAACCCATTACCCCCCTGGCCTATCATTACATGTCTTGTAACCCTGTAGTTTATGTCTATTACTGACTTCCTCAAAAATTGATTATTGTCTTGACTTTTGCCCTTCAGAACAATCTTAATTTCTCGGTTACACTCAGCTTCCTTCATGTTTTTTCCAGACTAGGAACATTAAGTCCTGAAACTAACACTGGGCCTACCTGCACTAAATAGTAAACCAAGAGTTAAAAGGAATGGGTAAGTCATATCATTGTACTTTATCCGGGCAGCAACAGCACTGAGGTCAAAAAAAGCATGCAGAGTCCTTCTCCAGTTCAAGTGATATTTATTGGCTCTTCATGTTAATTTTAATTTAAATTCTCTATGTTAATTGTAATTTTAATTCCTTTTAACTTCCTAAATTCTTGTTTAAGAGTCACTAGTAAAAAAAGAAAGGATGCCTTGCATGCTTAATCATTATACAGACATAAAGGCTCATGCATGTATCTGCATACAAGAAAACAGATTCAGACACTGAGAGGAAGGCAGAATTAAACTTCAATGTTAACAGTTTGGCAGAAAGTTAAGACCAGATTTTATTAAGCTCAACTCAAATACTTATTTTAGAGGGAACATAATACAAAGACTAAACTTATATGATGAGTATATATAAGAATATGAGAAATAATTTTTAAGTGGCTGAATTTTTGCTAGTATTTTTAATTTACAGGGCACCTCACATGCATGCATAGGAGCACTCAACATGGAAAATATGAGAGAGAGCTATCTAGTGAAAGAACATCAGCCATTAATTAACCTAAGCATACAAAACTGGGAAATGCACAGAGAGGGAATTCAGCAGCCTTAGGTAACCTCTGGGAAGAAATGGAGCCGACACCCTACACGTACTGCACAAAACAGTACTTGAAGCAATTTTTCCGATAATGAGTCAATCTATGTGTCAGATGTGTCAGTGGTGAAAAGACAAGCCTGTGAGATGAACACAAGATCTCATAGCTTGCAAAATGCAATGCTCTTTTAAAACAAATCAAATCCTCTCCTAGACAGAATGCTAAACAAAAGTGAGAGCTCCAAACTGAAAGCAGCAAGTACATTTCAGTATTAGAAGATCTATTTTTAATCTTCTTTCTGACCACATTTTATAAATACACTAAAAGCTAGTGCAGAGGAATGGAAAAAATTCCAAATTCTTTGGACCAACAGCAGTGATGTAATTAAAAACAAGTATGAATTGCCCCCAGGAACAGGCTGGGAAAGCTGCTAACTGTATCCTAATTTCTAAGTTGCTAGTGTCTCCAGCAGAACTGAGACCAAAATTTAAAGGTTTACTTAGTCCTTTCAGATCTCTGGGCTTTCAGATTTTTTTTTTTGCCTTGGAGGCCACTCTTTTTATCCATCTGCCAACACATGGTACTGTGTTTTGATTATTTCTTTTTGTTTTTCTCTCCCATTCCTTTGTCTGGAGTCTCCATGTATTGCAAAACTCTCAAAAGTTTTTCATTTTTAATTCATGTTCAGAATATTGTTCTAGATTTCCCACAGAAGCACCTTTCTACTCGACAGAGCAAATTCCAAATGGGAGGCAATATGAGTAATTTTTGGACTGCCAGCACTCTCAGCTTTACCATGGAAGCTAAACAACCAAAAAATTCAACATTTCATCCCAGGTATTTAGAAATACCAAATGTAGGTGCTAGGGGCCAAATCAGTAGAACCCTCACCCTGATCCCAGTTATAACATGTTAATATGGATTAACTCCATTGCTATGGATTTGCTCCATGGATTGTACAGATTTTCTCTATTAGCATAAATGAGACAGTATCTTCACAAGAACTCTCTTTTTCTTTTCATATATTCATTTCCATTTCCATTCTTGGTCAGATGAAATGATAGCTCTGAAATCAGGCTGTCACTTATATAATTTGAAAACCTACTTACTATAGAGCTTGAAACCATACTCCTCCTACACTCATGCACTCCTCGTCGAATTAACCTTCAAGTCAATGAATATTTAATTTTTACATTATTTTCGGCATCTCATCTCTCCACAGTACGTGTTTACTGGAGAACAACATAGCTGATATGGTGCTAAATTATTTGAGGCACAAGAAATGAAGTAAAAAGGGCTACAGACCAACTAACTACTTCCGAATACAGAAAGCCCAAGTCCAAAGATAAAAATACTTTGTCAGGTGTTGAAATGTAGGCAGAAGGTAGGGACAGAGAAACTCTGGAAAGACATAAAACACCCGTTCTGACCTTGACAGCAGCCCTAAAAATGGGGTATTAAGGAAATTAAAGCACTGGAGGCCACTATGATACATTATAAACAGATCAATAGTCCACAATGCCACATGTATCTTCTTTCCAATATTTTTAATAGCTAAACACTGTATCAAGAGGTACAGAGCTGTGAGAAATAATCTGATTCACTTGGTCTAATGCTATAAACCTAAAAGCAACAAAAACAAAAGTCAAAGAGATATTACTTAGGTTTTAAATAAGCTTAAGACTTTAGCTAAAGACAAACAAAACAAAGCAAAATCAAACCTAACCCAACCCAAACCAAACCAAAAAAAGAAATTAACCTAGAAAAAAAATCTGTGTTAAAATTCCTGTTCCAGCAATCTCAGAGCATTTTACAGAAATCTATTGGTCGGATAAAAAAATTCGCTTGTACAGTGAATCCACTTCCAGGTTCAAATTTTGACAAGAGCATATTCTAGTCCTTAGAGTTAGTTCATGTCCCTATGAACCTCTATTAAGTTCAAATTATTTATTTGTATCAGGCAGAGGAGCAGTTTGACACTGTGTAATTTCTCTGCTGACTGCCCTACTCATCTCTTGGCTACATGGCTTTGGGGCTGTCCCATCTTCCTCCATGGCCTCCAAATGGAGTTGGCCCCAAAACTAAAAAAAAAAAAGCAAAAAAAAAAAAAACAAAACAAAAAAAAAACCCCAAAACATTATCAAATTGATATTTTCTAAATGATCCAACTGCAGCTTGAGCAAACTCATAGATTAAATATAAACTCGTGTTTCCACTAATTTGATGTAAAAACGTTTAAGGGAGAATAAAACCAGCAATAACTATAACAGGGAGCAACAGGATGTTCCTGCATTGCTGGGATTAGTTGTGTCATGTTAATTTCCCTATTGAAAGTATCCATTGTGTTTCTTTAAAAGATTATGAACTGCAGTATACAAATAAGAAAGAAAGGAGTACCTCTGTTTCCATCTGATACCAACAGTTGACTTACAAACTCATGAATCCCTAAGAAAAGCAAGTCTTGCAAATTACTGGTGTATTTAATGGATTTCTAAAAGGATTTAGAAAATAGATTTTCATTAGGCATATTCCAGCTAGGGTTTGTGTTTATTTTTATGTCTGCTTAGGGAGGAGAGTTATTTATACTTTTCTTTTGAATCTATTATTTATGTATTAACTCTCCTTGACATGAATAGCATCTCAGGGAAGGGCTGATCCTGGGTCTAAAGAAGATATGCAAAGCTAAATATCCATGTGTGCAGAAATCTGATTGTTGGGATTTATAGTTACAGAATCTTTCCTTACTAAATGTTTTCGATGAATCTGTAATTTCATGTTATTCCACAGGACAGCAAGAGAACTCCTTTAAAGTACAGAAATCAACAGAGAGCAACTGCTAAAACAAGCAGCAATTACACTAAAAATAGTGGTTGGATAAAGCCAGACTAATCTTCTGTGCCTTCACGTGTAACCCAAGACTGAAATTCATATCAGTTATTTCTAGGTTTACAGAAACAAAGCAGAGAGTATGTGCTCTTAAAAAAGACTACAGTTTGATTTCTATTGAATTCTTCTCTTTTTCTCCAGACGTACACTGCCTACCCACAAGGCTACAGGATTATGTTGGAGAGGGTATTCCCTGATGTTACAGATTACTTAAAAGGACAATGTT
Source organism: Cichladusa arquata (assembly GCA_026413545.1). Taxonomy (NCBI): domain Eukaryota; kingdom Metazoa; phylum Chordata; class Aves; order Passeriformes; family Muscicapidae; genus Cichladusa; species Cichladusa arquata. Next base: position 1,477,843 of record JAOTQP010000002.1, on the reverse strand, counting down.
CTTGCCTTCCATTCTCCCTTCAGCTATCCAGGGCAGCCATATTTTGTATGGTATAGAGCAAGAATACTGAAAGCATGATAAAAGCAGTCACTTCTGACTTTCAAGAGAAAATTATTCTAGTCAGGAAAACCAGCTGCCAGCACCACTCTAAAAGACTGTAGTAAGAAACTGAGACTCAACACGATCTTAAGACACAATATGTTCCTTTCAGTAAGAAAATAAAAAGATGTCATTTTACATTGTATTCCCTAAATAACCTTGCTGATGGTATGTTTTCAGGGTTTTATTGTTTGTTTGGGGTTTTTTTAAGTGGGATTTCAGTTCTACGTGCCAAAGGAGATGGGCTGCTGATTAAAGTTGTTTGATCCTACACCAGCAGACTGAAGACCTCCTACTGCCTGCCTAAACTGCTTCCTCACTTTCTCAAATGCATGTCTTCATTATTTTAACTTCATCTGTAGCTTTGTGTAATAAAAAACAAAGTCATTTGTCTGGTATGTATTTATATCATTCTGATACCAGCCTTCTGTTTTCATAAATGGATTTTTAGTGTGTCATTTCCGTGTATGTTACCCTATTGCACATTCCCAAGTTACACCAAAATAATTATGAGGACATGCTCATCCTAATATAGACCTGAAACTGCATTCCTATCGTGGAACTGCTTTTCAATATATTTTCTGTGGAACAAATTTCTTTAAAAACAGTAATACAGCAAAGTATTTGGCTGGTACTTTATTAATGCTACATACAATGTCTGTCCCCAAGAAAAAATCATGTCAGAATAATTAACAATACATGTCACAAGTCATTAGACTGAGCACATGAAACTATTGCTGCTGGCAACACAAGTGACACACACAAGTCAGCTAGTGGCAAAGACATGTCACTTTCTAATCACAAGAGGGAGGGACATGATATCTCTTCTGATCAAAAAGTACTTTCTCCATTTAAATTTAGCACTCATGTTGATTAAACATGAATTTAATCTATTTTAATCAGATAAAAAGATTGGGTTTTTTTGTGCCATGTACATGAGGCAGTACCTGTAACTCATTGTAAACTTAACAGAATGCAGAATACAGGAAGAAGTTATGTTTGAAAACCAGAAAGCTTTGTAATAAACCATGTAATGAAATAGTATCATATATTTATCATAAATAATAAAGGCAGCATGAACATATGATACCTTTCTATTAAATGGTCAGTGTTACTAAAGACAGAGAAAAACTACCTCTTTCTTGAGGAGGAAAAGTAAGATAGAAATAAAAAGGTAAATGTAGCTTCCTCCAAAAATGTCATAATATTATATGCAAGAAAGGCTGATTATAACTTTTCAAAGTAGATTATGGTTTCTGTACATGCACTGTTCTTGGGATTGTACGAACAGTCAGATCACATCTAACTGGTTATTTAGTCTTACATGCTTATATGGTTGCAGGAGAGATTTTTGCACACATAGTTCTGTTGCACAAATATTAGCCTGTGCTTCCTGCTGTAAAGGACTGAGGTCATGTCTAAAACAGAAAGTTCGTCTGGCAGAACTCTGACCTGATTACAACTTGACATTGCACTGGAAGGAGAGATGCATACTTGCTGAACTGCCTTTGCCAGTGCTAAATATCCTCCATTTAAACGTCCATTTTGGAAAAATACATGAGATATACACACTTTCTATTGACCCTAACCACTCTGCTGAGCTGAGTTCCTCAGGGACATCTTGAAGCGTGTTCTGACATCTCCACAAGGAGATCAGGTTCAAATTCTCGCAATTCCCTTTTTTCTAGCCCACTGTGTTTTTTCCCATTCTTTCACATCCACATTTCTGTTGCAGATTTCCGTGATACCTTTACATGTATCTGTTCAGTCATTCAACCAGAAATAGGGCCCCAGAGACCTAAACTGCATAGCAGAGCCTGCTCTCATACGAAACCTCCCACAGGCTCTGCTCCCAAGGTAGCCAGTGGAGCTGTGCTGGACACAAGGTGCAGTAGCTGACGGTGGCCGTGCATGAAAAGGGCAAGATGTTCTAGACATCTGATGCTCAGCACAGCTCAACAGAACAGCAGAAAGTTAGTGCGAAAGAATGTGCCATTTATACTGCCCTACAAACCCAGGAAAATCACCAGTGATCCCAAATTTCATGAAGGTTTAAATGTCCTCTGGCATAGAGACACTGGTGACAGCAAATGGAGGTTATCATTTTGCAGCCCTCAGCCCAGATGTTGATTCACTTGGGGCAAGAAAGGCCAGGAAGTGTACCATGAATATAATCTTCCCACAGCACTGCTACGTGGGCTCAATCTGCTCTGGTACAGCACAGTATCCTCACAGCCATATGGAGGCACAGCCTCCCTCTTCTTACATATCTAAACTTTGGCTGTCTGTCCAAGACAGTTACCAAAGGCTGACAGTGGGATGGATAAGCCTAGCATGGGAACAGATTGTCAGTCAGGTGTGCCTGACCAGACTGTGGCAGTCAGTCAGGACTGTGGCAACAGGAACAACAGGGAGACTTGAAATAATTTTGGAAGACACAAAAGTGTGTTGCATAACCCAGCCCAGCTCACCACATTGTGCCTCTAAGCACACAGGGACAGAAGAACAGCTATGCTGGCCCAGACAAAAGGTCTAACTAGACTCATACTTTTCTGACAGTGGTCAGCAATAGATGCTGAGAGAAGAGTACAAAAGTAGAGCAGGCAAGCAGTGGCACTTATCCTGAACATCCTCCCAGCCTCAGGACTTCCTAAGTCAGAGGCTTTCACATTGTATTTCACTGTGTTTGATTAATTGCTTTTCCAGTAATTTGTGCTGTTGTTTTTTGAAACTCTGTAAAATTTTAGTATGCACAACAAGTTTTGTTAAGAAATTCTACACATTTTTGGGAAGTTTCCAAGGAACTAAATGAGTTTACTTTGAAGAGTTAAATAATTCAATCTGACGCTCATTGTATTTTATACCAAAGGAAACAGCAAGAAATTGCTCAGTATTTCTTGTTTCATGACCATGTGAGACCTCATTGTCTTAGAATCATAGAATCATAAAATTGTTTAGGTTGTGAAAGACCTCTAAGATCATCAGGGCCAACCATGAATGCAGGACCACCATATTCACTTGCTCCCAAGTGCCCCATCCACAGGCCTTTTGAACACTTCCAGATGATGATTCCACCACTTCCTTGAGCAGCTGTTTGCATAACTGACTTGGCTTTGAATTTTTCGTAACTCTCAAATGCCTGTTATGAACAGAGTAGATGGTAAGAGCCTGCATATATAAATAAATAGGAATGTGATAGTCATTAGGTCACTCATGATTTGAAAATGAAGTTAAATTGTGATAAACAATGTGCAAGCAGCAGTACCCTTCATAGCTCATGAACTTGAATATTAATACCTCAGTTTAACACCAATGCATGTGTGAAGTGTTTTCTGACACAGCCTCTAATTTGTCCCACAGACCAGCGTATGTTTCCTTCTAGTTATTTGTCTTATTCATGAAAGGCCTGTTACACACTTCTGAGACCTCCTACAGCTTCTGCCATTCTAATATTTGTCTTGGACTTTCTGCTTTTTTTCAGCCATGTTGTGCATTAATCCTTTGTGCTTCTTCTTGGACTCAAGCACTCTCAGACATCATTTCATGCACCCTCACCTTCCACTAATTATACTTGAGAAGCACAGGGGATGTAAACTACTCTGCTTCTTCTGATTTTCTAATCAAGGTCTATTAGTAGGGGACTCTGACTTTGAAAAAGGCAAATATGCACTTTGAATAAAATATCAAGGGAGGAAAAATAAAATTATCTTGGTGAAAATTTGAAAAGTATTATATTTGCTTTGGGGCTGTTCCACAATTTGAGACATCACAAACATGAAGGCACTCATGAGAATCTCTGGGAGAGGTGTTTGTGAGAAGAGAAAGGACTGTCAGAGTGAAACCAAACTACTGAAAGGCAAGTAGGTGGAGATTAGCACTGGCTGCTGACTGTTGTTAGCCTGCTCATGACTTGAATGTGGGTTCTTGCCATGGATTCTATGTACCAGCCCAGATCTCTCTGATTTTAAGTCCTCCTGGTTATCTGAAAGGTCCCTTTTCCTCTGCTGCATGAATTCATCATTACTGGGTGCTGCCAGTGTCCCTCTTTCCAATCTGAAATGGTGTCCTCTCTCATTTTGGCAGTGGCAACCCAGACAAGGTTGGAACTTTTTTGGTAGCCAGAACAGGTAAGTTTTGGAGAGAAGCACTAGATAATCCTTTGTTTTTCTTAATTTAACATGAAAGTGTTGTTGTTTCTCGTCCTTGTTGAATGAAGAATTTTGTCATTTGCAGGGGCAGTTTTGCTTTGGAGACTGAAATCAGCAAGAACTTGTTGAATCAGCAAGAACTTTAGACAAAAACTTTACAGTGCAAGCTAAGTTTGAGAAATTGCTATAAAATTACTGAAAAAAAATCAAAGTACAAAAGTAAAAGCAGAAAAAGGAATTTTTTACAGTGCTGCAGATCATGACTGGTCCTCTAATGCTGTGCTTTATATTGGAAAGACATTTTGTGTTATAAAGACATAACACAAAATAATTTAAGTGTTTATTTTTGGGAAAATTAGAAATAATAGAAAAACCATCACATCTCACTGGTCTGCCATGCTTTAGAAGCCATGCAAATCAAAACAATTAGGAAATCTACATTTTATTTGTTTTACATGCTAATGACCACAACAAAATGTGCCAATTCAGGAATGTCATTCAGAATGTCACTTGAGGGAGGAAACTTGCCAATGATAGCTGTATTGACAAAGAGAAAACATAAAACATATACTTGTACATAATTTGGATAATATGCTTTATTTCTTAAACCACTGTTTCATTCTTATGGATTAATTGAGAGGGCAAACATCCATTAAATATAATTAGTACTTGACCTTTATTAATCTGAATGTATCTTCTTTGTCTTCACCAAGTACATAAATGTCTACCACAACCTCACTGAAGGAGCTGCTAAACTGAGCCCTTGATAATCTCAAAATAATGTTATTCAGCTTTCCTTCTCTAGCCCATCCATTCAGTTTTCCGGTGTACTCCATCACCATCCTCCCTCTCTGTAAAGCAACTGTGCTCTGCTTGGCCTTCTGCTTCTATTTTGCTTCCTGCTTGCTGGTGCAGTGATTCACCACCCGGTCTAATCTCGGATTTACGACTGTGTTGATAGTTCACAGTCAAGGAGATGAGGCAGTGAAAAGGACCGCCAGGGGAAATTAAATAAACTTGGAATTTGTCCATCTTTAGAAAGTGGTGCAAAGTCCCTTAATCTCTATCACCCCAAAGAGTTTTTATAGTAATAGTTCCTCCTTCTATGTGCCCTACCTCTATTTGAAAAAAACTTAAAAAAAACAAATACAAGCAAAATAATTAATTCAATAAACTCACCAGAAGAAGAATGATACCCCCAACATCAAGCAGAAATGAACATTCCAAGAAATAAGAGAAACTCATTAAACCCATTAAGGACTTTTGCAATTAAAGACGTGGTATATCTTGGTTGCAATAAAAAGTATGTATTCTATGACCATCTGTTGAAACCAACTGGGGGAGTGACCCTTATCTCTGTGGGAGATATCCTCGGCTAATGGGCCATCTCTTAAAACCATGTGGGTCAGTGTTCTTTATCTTTTCCATGATCCATCCTTCCTCCAAGAAGGTATCTTCTGTTAATGGGCCATTGAGTCCCATTGTATGACTGATAAAATTACATCATCCCACTGTGTGATGCTTCATCCAGGGAGAGCAGCCAAGCATTTCCCACCTAAATAAAATCTGAGATTTGGAACACCAAGGCAGCCTTTTTCCACTGGATTCCAGAGGAAAACCAAACCTTTCCACATCATCACTGTACCTTTGGAGGAATACTGCACCCTTCTACAGGACCACTGCTTCAACAGAACCACATCTGTCACCCCAGGAGGACTGCAGCCACCATTTAATTGGACTGCTACCAACACCCTGACTGATGGGGTGTTAGGTTGTACTCTGCCTCTGTCAGTGTCTTGGGTTTGGTTTGGTTTTTTTTTGTTTATTTATTTTTTTTTTGCATTACTGTATTTTTATTTTAATTTTTCCTAGTAAAGAACTGTTATTCATATTCCCATATCTTTGCCTGAGAGCTCCTTAATTTCAAAATTATAATAATTTGGAGGGAGGGGTTTTACATTGTCCATTTCAAGAGAGGCTTCTGCCTTTCTTAACAAACACCTGTCTTTCAAACCAAGACATGGTATTATACAGAAGGTGCCCCCCACAATGTGATATTATGAGATGCAAAGAAAGGAACAGTAGAGAGAGGGAGATGCATGTACATGAGATTTTAACAGACCCAAGGCAACTGGCAGACCGGAGAAAAATTTTCAAACCTTTCTGTAAATATTTTGGGCCTTCTAAAGGTATTAGTGCAAATCAGTCACTTCCCTTGAATTTAATGGCATATTACTGACAAAAGCTTAGTGTGAGCCCATCTGCCCCTTTTGCTGTAATTGGATGGCTAAGAAAATAAGGGGCTGTTTACTCATAAAATTAAACAAGAGCTATATTATCTAGGAAAAGTTCTATGGGACAATGCATGTGTCATTTCTCCGTGAGCCCTGTGTCCAATCTTTGTTCGGCCAGAAAATGGCATCTCAGTCTTTGCTTCTGCTAGTGCTTGATGTTGTCATGAGATTTTACCACAGGAAAAAGAAATGTAAATCAGTGTCCTTTCAAAATTTCTGGTATGCACATACATACAAGCCACTTTTGACAAAATGCTGTACAATCTGCTTTTGGAACATCTCTAGGCTTTGCTAATAAAGCTTTGACTTCAAAAGAACATTCTTTCCTACCTATACTTTATTTTTACCTTGTTGTTAAGCTGTGGCAAGGAGGTACAGCATCCAACAGAACTTCGTTTTGTTCCTCCTCCTTCCAAACTTTATTAAGAAGAGGGACTTGGTTTTACTTATTTGCTTTCTAATTTTGACTGACTGGGGTGCCTTAATGATCCTTCGCACTTGTGTGCATCTCCTATTATGCTTCCGTGCACTTCAGTGACAGAAGTGCACATTAAAACTCAGTCATTTGGAGTTCCTGCGTCTTCCCTGAACAGGAAATACTACCTGTATTTATGCTTTACCCCCTCCTACAGAGAGATAAAGAGGCTTAATCTTCTCCTGGTCTCTGCATGATCTTCTTTTATCTCCTTAGCTATGTTCCATATAATGAAAGTGACATCACAGGGTGGCTTTCTGCCTCTTCCCAAATTACTTTTAAATTAATTAATGTCCTAAGTTTAGAATGTTTAGAGGGATTTTAATTTTTACTTGACAGTTTTAGATTGCATACACACATTCTAATATTTTTCTTATTATGTATGTTTTTAGATCAGTGACCTTTTGGATGCATGATTCATGCTGTTTTAATTTTTTCCAGCTGGTCCATTTTCACTTAAGTTGATACAGATGTTCTGAAACAGATACTTTTGCCATTAAACCAGTGATTACTCACCTGTGCTCCCAATTTTTTCTTAAAAATAAATCAATTTTCTTCTCCTCTAGTCTCATTTTTTTTTTCCCAAAATGTCAGTAGAAACCTTTCAGGACAAAAAACCAATATTAAAAAAAAAGCCCATGCACCTGTATACTAATGCCACCTGCCACAGATCAGAAGCTATTCCAAATCAGATAATGCTATTTAATTTATCATTTAACTTCTAAGAATCAATCACATAGTCTATTTATTAATGCAAGCAACTAAGATTTATCATTCTGTGCATACATCAGACCACAATGAGCTATGCCAAAAATCATTTTATGTTTCCTTGGATTGTATTCTACACTCATGGCTCTTAGATACACTCTCAGAAATACTAACAAGCATATCCATCAGTGGCTGAGCATTCAAAAAGTAAATATCACAGCATGTGACTTGTCCATTGAGGTGCAGATCTGAGCTTTCATTAGGTTTCTTCTACATGTAGAGTGTGGGAGCAAAGAGCATTTCCACGCTTTTACTACTGAGCATGTATCCTTTCTGCACTCTTATTTTGTCATGAGAAAAATGTCTATTGCCAGCCTTGGTCCCCACCTTGAAATTCTCCTCTTCCCCTCCAAAACCTACAAAGGCACATAGATTCACTCACAGTTCGCGAAATTGACTCACCCTTAACCTTTGGAGGAGCGTTTCCATATTACTTCTGTACTCAAAACGTCACCTCTTTACTCTTGCATTTTCTCCATTAAAAGGGGAATCATAAATAGTACCCTGGGAAAAAAAAAAAAAAAAGAAAAGAAAAAAAAAAAGAAAAGAAAAGAAAAGAAATAAAACTGTAGCTGGGCTCTGAAAATAAGGGCCTTGGGAAAATTCATGTGGTTTCTCAGTTAAAGCACGAAGACAGCATCAAACTTCCCAATCATATTACAAGCAAAATGTTAGGGGGAGAGAAAAGCAGCTGAGGAAGTTTTTGGACTTTGACTCTCAGTGCCTTCTTAGTGTAATCTACAGCATGCAGCAAAATCTCTAAAGAAGATTCAAGTGAAATACCAGACATAAAAAGGCACGGGTAACGTTGATATAAACAGATCTTGGAAACTGGCACTTAAATGTGCTTTAAACATTTCTGTTTGCAATTCTATTAACAGTAATCTATGTACTAGATATTTTTTCTTTTATGATGTTCTCTCCAATGAGTGCAATGTTGTTAAACGTTTTGTGTTTCTCATAAAGTGTTAGTGTCTGACATGCTTGTATTTGTCTGTTACTTATTCTATGTGAACCATAAACCCAACAAGAAGATTAAAGTACAGACACCCATTGCAGTCATGACATAAATTGTGTATCTTTCTGGAGGACAATGGTATTAAAGACTTTTATTGCAAAGAGCTGCAGATGTTGAGCTCATAGGCCAGAGCCTAAATATACAAAGAAGTGTTGATAGTATTTTCTTGAAAATGCTTTTAAGAATGTCTAAAGAGCTGGTTAAATAGAACAAAAAGTAACCAGTAATCTCAGTACAGAGAAAATAGAGATACTTTCTTCTGGGGAGCAGAATCTGCCCCTTCTTATTTGACTGACTATTCCCACACTATAAACAGTGAGTATTTAATATGAATCTTTTGCTGACCATCTACAGTCTGATTTTTTCAGATCAAATCCTTTTAAATAATGGTCACACATGTAGAAAACAGAGTTGGTTTGTACATACGTATCCATAAAAAAAGAAATACAATTGCAAAAATCAGTCAGGACACATTGCCCTGTCATCCTTGTTCATGTCAGTGTTCATTTCTTCCACAGATTTTCTGCTCACATTCATGGGATAACCTTCAAAGTGAACAAATCATAAAAATGGCCCTATTTTTTAGCAGAACAAAAGATTTTTGGAGCAAAATGTGTCATATTTTGTTGTAGCAATAATAATTGCTTGTCCTCAACTTTGAGCTTAGACTACTCTGCATCACAAATAGGCTTAATACAATTAATACTATCATATTCATGCAAAATCAAAATGGGTAATATAAAGCAATAATGAAGACGAGAAGGGACTCCCACAAGCTATATAGTCCAAACAGCTGCTCAAAAAATGATCCAGCATCCAAGCTAGGCCGGGCTGATGTTAAATCAGATTGAAATAGAAAATAGACCACAATCATGATTGTCCTTTGATACTTTAAAGTTATATCAATTACTAAACTGTGCTGGTTGTGCATAAAAAGTCACCTGAGAGGAGGAGCACAAAGCACAAAAAAACCCAGAGAGGCTGTTTCCTCTATGAGAACTTCCTCTGTGAGCTGCAGGGACCAATCGGAAAGCTGATTTAATAACTGACAGCCTGGGTAACCAATTAAAAAGTTATTTCGCTTTCATGAATCGCATTGGTAAAGTTAATCTATCTCTTTTCACTTCCATCGAGGAAGCAGGTAACAACCGGCCCGGCTCCCCTCCCCATGCGGTTTGGCTGGGCAGGGGTGGGGGAGCCAGCAGGGCTGTTTTTCAGCTAAGGGCCTTGATAACCAGGGGAAAGGGAAACCTCTGCTAAGCTCTTAGTTTCCCCAGCGTGGCCACAGCTCAGCCGGGGCCTGCCGCCATCTTAAAAGCAGCCAGAAAGAAGAAAAGCCCCCAGCTGCTCACGCAGCTTGGGAGGAATGCAACTGGAACAGCGCCCAGCCGAGTCTCCCTTATGCAGCCTGAGTGGCCTGAAAAATCCTGGCACGGCTCCCTTCACCTTCTGGGTGCAATTTAACCCTTCTAATGCTTGAATAAGACTGCAGGTCTCCTGAGCTCCCCTGAATGAGAGGAATAAAGCAGGGAGTATACTGAAGTCAGTGAAGTGGGAGCTAAGTTTCCAGATGGGAAGAGATTGATGAGATGCCATGGGTAGGTGGGCTATTGTGGGCTATATTCTGGACTATACTGAAATTCCTTTAAATTGTGGAAAACTCCATTGAGGGGTTGAAGTGCTTGAGGAAAAACATCTTTTGCCCCGAGGGAATGGGGCTCTCTGTTCTGGAAACTGGAAAGATGGACAGAGACATTTGATGGAAAAAGAGATGAAGAGAATTTCTGTCTTTGAACAGCTTGCCCTTAAAAGTAATACCCCATGTGTGTGGCATTACCCATAACACAGCTCTAGAAAGACTGTGAAGATGAGAGGAAGTTCCACGATTTGCAAATTTTCCCCGGGCGGATGCAAATTGTAGAAGTGAAGACATCCCCTATGCCTAAACAAAAAAAAAGGAACTTTTCTCTCTAGAGTGAATTGAAATTATTATTTAAGTGGAAAACTGACTGAAGTGTTCTCTGTATGTTGTGGTTAAGAAATATGGAAGTTGCGGGGGGTGGGGGGGAGGAGGGAATGATCTGGAAATCTTATTCCAAATTCCTTATTTTTTCTGTGTTATTAATAAATTTCCTCTATATATCCTTTTAAGTTTTAGGCCTGCCTTGTCTTTGCTCCTAAATCCTATCACTAAAAGAAACTGAATATATTAGAATTGGTAAATCCCAATCAAACCAAGACATGTATGTAGATGAAATACACATTTATTTGGGTACTTTTTTCTAACACTGGAGAGTTATATATGTGCACTAAGCTTTTTCGATTTCTTATTTTCTCCAGGGAGTATATTTGGAAAAAAAAAAAAATTTCTCTCCAGAAACTTTCCATGCCACTCCAGATTAAATTTAATTTTGCCATAATGAATAAAATACTGAAAATCTAGAATAAATCTACAGATTACATAGAAAAATGGGGTCCATTAAAGCTGACTTCAGCTGCTTTCCCAGTTTTTCTATCTGAAAAGGTAAAAAGATTAAATTACTTCCTAGCATAAAACTTTTTTATTTGAACATGTATTTTTTAGTATCTTGTATTGATATCTATCATGTTATACTGACTCAGAGCTCTAGCTCAAAGGAGCTTTGCAGATTATAGTGTTGCTGAGGCAAATGCTGATCCACAGACTTAACCTGCAGCACCTCAGTAGCTTCTGTGACACATAAGTACATAATCACCCAAAATTATAAATGTGGAAAACTAAAGGAGACCTAAATAAAACAGGACTGAAAGCACACATAGTACTCTGAGCAGTAATTAAGTAGAAAAGAGAAGAATAAAAATGAAGAAAGAAAATTCTAAAAAGGCTGGAAACCTGCATTTTTTGTGTAAAAGAACCACAGAAATTTTGATCTCAATGAAAAGGAGAGGAATTGTCAGACCCTTCTAGAGCTATTCCAGGATGATTCTGCCCATTCAAGCATCTGAGTCTCTGCTTACTACTTCAGAGGGCTACTCTCTCTGATACTTACCTTCTTCCTACCTTCACTTCAGCAGCAATTTTGTTCTTATTACAGGGTGAAGGCATAGGTATTTTGACTTCTCCTTGGCTGAATGCCCAACACAGCTGATAGCTGAGATGTCTACAGATCACATATCCCTTTAAAAATACTTTAGAGCAATTTTTCAATATGCCAGTGGTGTTGGCCAGCAAGGAAGAAGGATTATACTGCTTCCTTTGAATTGCCCTTATGTTTTAATAAGGAAAAGGAAAATATTTTAGGAAAACTTATCTGCAGAACTGGAAGACAACTATAGCTTTGAAATGATATATTTCTTTGGAACATTTTATGGACCAGAATGTTAAGGATGTTCTGCAGTTTTATGATTCCAATAGGCATGGAGCAAATGATGCTTTCTAGTCATTTATCTTATCAACAAGGAAATCAAGTGGCTGGGTGGCTCTATTCAATCATCTTAGGACTACCTGTGCACTAAGTGACCACAGGCACAAGGCCATAGTTCTACTCAAGCAGTTTGTGTTCCAACAAATTTATCCTTGACCAAAAAACCCCAAGAAAACAAATGTGTTTTTCACTTAAAACTAGGGAAAAACAAAACCATCATATACCAAAACATGCCACATTTCACTTTTTTAACACTCATATTATGTATTTGCAAGAAAAATGTTTTTGGGACTAGATTTATAGTCTTCAATGCATTCAGACAAAATGAAAGATAGTGAGAAAATTCATCAGATGAAGACAATGAAAAACAACCACTTTTTTGTTAAGTAACAGGAACTGATAAATACTGATAAATTATTCAGCATATCTATTACTTATAAGACCAACAATCTTTTCACTTTAGCAGTTATTAATACCCCTCTGGCATATTCTAGACCTACAATAATTCAAATGTCTCTACGAAAAGATTTCAGGAAAACTTGGGACAGGCTGCTGACTTTGGTTCCATCGGATGACTTTTGGAAAAGAAAGTACAATTAACATGGACCATTTAAATCATTAGATGGCCTACAAAAGGAAGGGTTAGCATGCTGAGGAGTACTGACTCTACAGCCAATCCTAGTCCCATCACTTGATATTAATTAAATCAGCTGGTCTTCCCAGTATCCCTTCACAGCAGAGGAGCAGGAGTGAGTGAAAACAACACACTGCCTTTGCAGAAATGGCAATAGACAGGAAAGCAAATATCCTGAGGTGTAAAAAAAAGATGTTTTGTTTGGTGTCTGCATATCTGAATGTCATACACTCCTTCCCACTGTGGTCTCCAGAACTGTACCACCATCAAGGCATGCACAGGATCCCTTCTCAATCCTCAGCCATGCTTTAGTCAGGTTGCCCAAATTCTCCCTAGGCTCTCTGGAATTCAAAAACCACAAACCCTTGGAATTCCCCGTTCTCTGCCTCTTACCTGTGCAGTCCATACTACCACAACATCCCTGATGGAAAGACTTTCCAGCCCCATGAAGCTCTAAATCAGGCCTAGGACGATGAGCACCTCCGACTGCCCCACCACATTCCTGTGACATGGTGACTGGGCCAGGCACAGCTGGGCATGCCCTCATGACTTATACCCAGCGTGAAAAGGCTGGCCAACCACCATGGTTTCTCTTGCATAACCTCATGCTTAAAGAAACCCTTGCTAGGAGCTATGATGACCAGGCTACAGGTTGACTTTGAGCTTTTCTTCTCTTCATCAGATTAACTTATGCAGTCCCCTCTCCTATTGGAAAAATAAAATATTGCTGACATGTCCTTGGAGGCAGGCCATGACCGTAGTTTGAGGACCTTTAACATAGGAACTTTGGTATGAACTCCCTTCTGTTGCCCATTCTAAATTGTAATTCTTGAAGAAAAATATGGCATGCATGTCTAATGCCTGGGGAAACAACGGATGGACTGACTGTCTTAGAAAAGGATTCAATAACAGGTCTTCCTTGTAAAAATATTACTCTTGTAGTTCTGCCAAGACCAGTGTTTACATGGATTATCTCTCGTGTAAGTAATGGTAAAATAAATTAAAGCTTCCAGGACAGTGCCAAGTAAGCATTTAAATTTCTCAAAGTTTCTTTTTTTCTTAACACAGTTGGGTAAGATAGTCTGGCACCCACTCAGCCTCAATATTCCCTCATGTTTGAAGGCTGTTTATGGATTATTAAAAAAAAAGATAATTGGTATTACATATGAACTTTCTTTGGCATTCAGATAGCTAAGAAAATTTGGCAGCAATTTATATATCACCTTTTCAAATTTCATGGGTGGCTGATTATAGCTGGTGTTTCTCAAGTGGTAGAGCTTCCGTTCTGCTTTGAAAAGAATCTAGATAGAGTGTGTCCGATCTGTTTTGGCAGTAGATAGCATAGCTCACTGAAAAAAACTCCAAAACTTCACTGGCTTTAGTTTGTATAAATATCTTCAGAGATGAGGACAAAATTAGGCTAATCAAATGAAGATATGAATTCAAGTTCACATGCAACTTTCTCTTCCAAACTTTTTCTTTCCAGTAGCAAGCACTCTTTTCTCTAATCCAGTTCTGATCTGGCTCACATATTCTGTATCCTCAGTGCTGGGTTTACAGCAAACTTGCTAACACCAGCAATCTGTAGATCCAGCAGGGTCCTACCTCACGCCAGTAATGTCTGCATAAAAAGGAAAGTGTAGAAAAAGGAGGTGTGTGCACAGCATGAAAACAAGGGTATCTGCATGCATATGGAAACAGCAGGAGAAAAGGGAAACTCCCAGCTCCATAGCCTTCCATACCTGCCTCCTCTCCTTCCCTATCCCTACAGTAAATTCATGCTTGGACAGAAGCAGTCAGCAGCAGAAATATGCCACAATAATTGTATGGCATTTAACGAGACAACCACACCAGCAAAAAGTTATTTTCTTAGTGGTTATATTTTGTGTGTTCTCTCTTAAGAAGAGTAAAAAGCATTAGCACAAAATCAGTGAGGTCTGGTGTCCCTGCCAATGTCTGGGGGGTTGGAACTAGATGATCTTTAAGGTCCCTTCCAACCCAAACCAGTCTATGATTCTGTGATTCCATGATTTATCTTTGTCTCTCGAAGAAACTGTGGCATAAAATGGTCCATCTGCCAAAGAGATTAGAGAAGAATAACTGATCACTATTCCTTTCACAGTAGATCCTGGAGAAGGTCCCTTGAAGAGGGATCTGCAAGATCTACTTAGGAAAAAACGAACATTGTGGGAAGAGAATGTAGTGTAATTAAGTGGCATATTTGTTCCTCCAGATATTAGCAAAGCACTAGAATGCAGTACTTCAGTGGTGTCTCATTGTTATATCAATAGACAAGTTAGGTGTGAAACAGGATTAATTTACAATTAGCTAGAGCATGATAGTAATAACACCAAGCTTATGGGATCAAACCCCATATGGGCCATTTAATTAAGAGTTGGACTAGATGATCCTTGAGGGTCCTTTCCAAACCAGAATATTCTGTGAATCTACAACTTATTTTCATATGTAGTTTTCAATGAAAGTGGCTAAAGCTAGACAGATGATGTTCAAGTTCCACCATACTTCACTGCCAATACAATGAATTCCTAAATTGCAAAATTTTGTTGCTCTTGTGATGTGTCCTGTGAGTTGTCTAGATGACAGCTGATCTCTGTAGACATTCTTGGGATTTACTGGTTAGCCTAATATTCTAATATGGTTAATATGGCCTAATCTTCACCTTGCCATTATTCAAACCTTATAAAACAAAACCCAACCAACAAACAAACAAACAAACAACTTTAGAGCGAAAATGCGGAAAAAATTATACAGATTAAGTTAGGAAAGATTTTGCTATACTTCAACTAATTCAGAACACCTGTAATTAAAAGCCACAAAATTATGCACACACTTTAATTTAGATTCTTGTATAAGCATCTAAGAAAGCTATTTGAAAAAGTAAGAGAAAGTCATACCTGGCCATAGCAACCTGCATAATGAATAAGGCTTGGGTGGTCTTTTGAGCAACTGAGTTCTGCAATAGCTTCTGTTTCGCTCACCATCCACCGAACACACTCCAGCTGACCATTCTAAATAAGCAAAAAAACCCAACTAAATTCCAGTTGTTTCCATTCTAAACACATCTACTAGAGAGCAAAAAGCTTATCAGAGTTATTAAAAATTTCCAGTTTGATAAAGAATTTAAAGAATAAGCCAATAGCACCTTTTGTCTTTTTCTGCAGAAAGTCTGGCTTATTTAACAATTAGCTCCTCTACCTCCAATAATACTTGAGTATACTTTGTCATTCACAGAAGGGCATGTAAATGTGCTGGAGTTCTTCCTGCAAGTGAAGGCGCCCCAGCACAAATATTTTTAATGATGACCTACATGACTGGACTTGTCCTGAGTCATTGCAAACTTCTGCAAGAGCCTTTAAGGGATCTGGCTTAACTAAATCTTGTGGCTCTTGATCCTTACGTCCAGAGTGGTTTTCACCACTGACACAATGCCATTTATTTTTCTTGTTCTTCCTCTGTATCACTGTAACTCCCACAATATTGTTCTACAGGGTGCACCCATAGTATAACATCTGTGGGATGTGCACCTATTTTCCAGAAAAGGGGTAAGTATCAGAATTTATTGGCTTACAAACACATTATATACCCACCCTGAAAAAACAAGAAAGAAAAATTGCTATCGTTTTGTAAGACCTTAAACTGGCAGACTGTAACTATACAGTTTGACATGGCCCAACAATTTGGAGCATTTCATTAGTACACCTAGGTATCAGTTTAATTTTCTAATCATACGCCTTGGCCCAGAAAAATAAAAGAACCCAACCCTGACACCTGCACTAGGGCCCTAGGTCATTGAAATGATGCTTCAAATATGGAAAACTGCAGGTTGGAATCTACAAGTCTCAGTTTCCAAACTTTATCCAGGAAGCAAGTAACAATAAACCACCCCAAAAGAAATAGAAACTCTGGTACTATGTTTCACCTCTTTCCTTCTTTGTCCTTAAGGTATTTGGAGGATAAAAGGAGTGACATTTACTCTCACTAAAGAACCAGAATAACTATGGTTAAATCATCAGCCTTCCTGCACTATCTTTTATTTTAGTGTAGCAACATCCTGAATTTCCATATTTTCCTACATAATAAGCTTTCCTGTAAACTTGGACATTAATTTTTTTCAGATTTTCACAAGTTGTTCTGCAACATGCACATTTTAACTTTGATGAACTGCTTTAGACAATTGGGCATTTTCACC
>JAOTQP010000002.1:1442997-1460693 GCA_026413545.1 Cichladusa arquata | reverse complement strand
GGGAGGAGGGAATGATCTGGAAATCTTATTCCAAATTTCTTATTTTTTTCAACTATTAATAAATTTCTTCTACATACCCTTTTAAGTTTCAGGCCTGCCTTGTCTTTGCTCCTAAATCCTATCTCTAAAAGAAATTGAATATATTAGAATTGGCAAACTCAAATCAAACCAAGACATAAACACTCTTCCAAATACCTTTTAAAACACACAAGAGAGTTTACTTGAACAATTCTAAGTTTTGCAGCTAGCTTTTATCACTTTTGTTAAGATCAATTGACCATTGTCCCTTCTCATAGAGATCATATTTAATATTAGTCCCCCAACTGTTAGCACTTAAAAACCCCCAAAGTCTGACTGCTGAATGTGTTCAAGAGGGGTTCAGTATGGACAAGGTCAAGCAGCTTAACAAAAACATTGACTAATACAAGACCAGGCTTAAAAGCTTCGTGTAAACACAAGGGCAATGTCTAGGGCCCTTAGCACTGGACTTTCAGGCTCCATGTTCTTGAAAAACCCTAGAGACTTGGATTTTTGCCAGAATTTCAGGAGTAAAATGAAACTAAAATCTGGGAGTAGGATGAAAATAAAAACAAATGGAGATAGTCCCTGTGCAAATTAGCATTATAATAATAATAGCAGCCTGATACTGGTGTCGATTTGAGCTGTATTTTGTGTATTGCTTATGGAACTTTCTTATTAGGGAATAGAAATTAGGAAATTACAGTAAAACACATCAGCTAACAAAGAAGTGGTGACAGTATTAGTATAAGTGACCCAGGATGACTGCTGGTGACACAGCTAACATGAAAAACTTTCTAATACAACATTTTAAAGACGGTAACACAGACACCGCTTTATATTTGCAGTGATAATACAGACAATACTTTATATTTGAAGTGATATTTTCAGTTTACATGTATTGTATTAACTGAGAGAACTGATGCTTTATGAATCATAAGATAAAAGTATTCTGATTTCATCAATCAGAATCTTTGTCATAAAATCTTAGCTGGAGACTGGATTCTGCTGTGCCAGATCACTACCAATTAATTAATCAGTAGCCCTACAATTAATGATTCTAATTAACAGATTAGGCCACAAAGGGATTCCTACCTTATCAGCCATTTATGCAATTATTTTCTGCGCATTCAGGGAAAGGGCACTGCAGGTTTGCTGCAGGTCCCCAGCACAGATGGACAGGAGGGAGGTGACACAGTTTGAGACTGAGTGCGACATAGCATTTTCCTCCACGCAGTGCCTCTGAGGTAGAGTGATAACTCCTGGGAGAATTACAGTGCAGCAGGTGGCCTTTCCTGAAACAGCTGGAAGGCAGGAATAGTCTTCCCTAGCTGCTCTCAGGCTGGGACAGCAACACCTTACTGATTGCTATTGCTTGATTGAAAATTGATAAAAAGCAGTCTCGGTGACTGGTGCTTTTAAGTGACAGCATTTAGCTCTTAGAAGAGGACTTAGGGTAGGATGACAAGCTTTTCTTTCATCTGAAGTTTCAAAGGTTTTTTTCACCAGAATGAATAAGACAGCAAAGCTGAGTCATGCATCTTTAACTCTTTATTGTTCAGAGCAGACAAACGGTTTGCATGTTTACAATGAGCTAAAAACCCACAAATAAAAAAAAAACACAAACAAAAAAACCCACAAAAAACCAAACCACCAAAAAACCAAAAACCAGAACAAACCAAAACAAACCCCACAAACGAAAACTGCAAGAGTTTCCAGTGGCCAAAAATAAAATATCAACGTTTGTCACTAGTGTGGTTTAATGATTTGCATCTGAGCAGGGAACAGAAATGCTCAGTAAGGATCTCATTGCCATTGGAGCTTTGTCTCACTGCATTCCATATGAGAAGGTTTAGATGCTATAATTCTTGGATTAAAGCAAAATGTGTAAAGATAGATCACAAAATAGGAAGTAAATACTATCTATATCTGGAGCAAGTAGAGGAATTTATGTCCGGAAAATCATTTCTGTTTCTCATGCTCATATGTGTCTTCCATTTCGATTGTTTGTGGTCACATTGAAATAAAAACCCTTTATAGGAAAAATTTCAAAATTATTTGGAAAAAAAAAAGGTATTGATTTTTGTGTCCTGAGTTTTCAGTCCTGTTTGGGATCTTTTTCTTCTGTTTGCAACCACTTTGCTAGATAGTTGCTGAAATT
Source organism: Cichladusa arquata (assembly GCA_026413545.1). NCBI lineage: Eukaryota > Metazoa > Chordata > Aves > Passeriformes > Muscicapidae > Cichladusa > Cichladusa arquata. Next base: position 1,458,514 of record JAOTQP010000002.1, on the reverse strand, counting down.
CAACTAACTATGTATTTTTAAAATTGAAATAGTAAAATGAACTTCCAGAGGTAGCACAGAATTAATGGGAAATGTGCTTAAATCACAGTGTATTTAATAATAATTTTAAGGGATAAACTTTACCTAGTTCTCTGTGGGTAGTCAGCAAGAAATGCTTCTGTTCTTCTAAACTTTCACAGCAACTTGCTCCCTTCCTAGTGTAAGTGGACTCAGTGTATACATCAACATCCAAAAGATCAGTGTGGAGTTGCAGGTCAAGAGTCACTCCACACACAAATCATTAGCACAAGAATCCACTGAGGGCTATTAAATATAAATAAATATAAATAAACTGCTACTCATAACTCAGGAACCTGAGCAACACACAGCTACAAGATGAGAAAACTGTCCATGGAAACACCACTATAGGCTTGCCATGTTCTTTTGGTGCTGACATGGGATGTTGAAGTAGATAAACCTTTAATACAGAAATGGATAATAATAAAAATTTATTACCTCAACTGTAGTAAATGACATGGACAGTAGTAAAAAGTGTTCAACTAGTGAAATATTAAAATTTTCAGGAGTACCTGGATCACAACTTGTCTGTAGTCCTTTCCTACCCACATAAGTCAACAATAAAGACTAAAATGGAAAATCAGATCCAAGATCCAATATTAATTTTTGCCAGTATAAGTAGGATGGAATTAAACAAAACTTTTATTGTTAAAGAGATAGAATAAATGGTTCCATTCCTCAAACTCTAAATCCGGAAAGACAGTTTTACTCTGACGATGTTTTTAAAGAATTATGTATCCCTTCCTTCAAGTCCCTGAATGTATTTCTAAAGAAGGCCATTCTGCAAAGAAATACAAGTTATGAATACACTGCACAGCAATCTTGCGTGACAGAAAGCCAATTAACCAAAAATTCATAAGATTTGAGAAGTGTTACTGTGTATGTGTGCATATGTTGTATTAATGAAAGAGTTGTAAAGTGTGTTGAGGAATTTGATTTTTAAAACAAAATACAAATTTAAAACTTGTCAAGCATTTGGAAAGGCAGCAGCATCTAATCAAATGCGTCTGATTAATTCTACAACAGCATAACTTCTTTAATGCCTCTGAAGTTCAGTTCCTGGGAGAAAAGCCAAGCTTAATATGAAAAAAAGGAAGGACATGGCTGGTTGAAAGACCTAAAACCCTGCATGAAGGCAACAGTCGAAATGTCTGTCTGTAATGGTAAGGGATCTGTTCTTAGGTTCACATGATCTCAGTTAAACACTCTGACATCCTATGGTGTAGGAGCAGATACCTAAATTTGCAAAAAGGCAGTAAGACCAACAAATTTGGACTTTTTGGACTTTGCTGATTAGTAAAAAACAGTGTTATTATTTAATACAGGTAAAGTTCTGGCGCATCAGCTGCACCTTGTCATCTGGAGGAAAAGATGCTCTGGTCCATCATTTCAGTTCAGAACAAAAAACACTGAAGCAATTATGACTTGCAAAAACTTGGTTTCTCTGAGAACCACAGCCAATTACCAGTAATGTGATAGTCAGCAGCGAAAATGTACTTGTCAGAATATTCCTTTAATTCCAGGTTATTTGAGAAATTGATTAAATAACCCCTCCATTTTGTTTTAAGTGCTAACCAGCTCCAAAATGTTCGTTTTTTTTTAAAGAAAGCCTTTTCTAAATCTCTCAGAAAATTTACTTAGAGGCTTCCTCTAGTAACTGGGATCTCTGGTTTTTGGAGATAACTTGGGAGACACTCTGTTGCCATGGCTAATGAAGAAAGGAATGTTTGCTTAGATGCTGGCTATGCTTTTATAGCAATTGTGTAAACCTGAGTGGTCCCTTTCATGTGCAGGACTAAGATTTTACAATTTATTTCCTTTCTTAATCCGATTACCATCTCTAACCTAGAGAAGTATTATACTTTGTTCAAAGGCTTCATCCCAGATTCTGACAGAATGTTTACCTAGGCATTTGTTAAAAAATTAAGGACAGCAGGGTGTACATAATTTAGATTTGATCATCCTCAGCCCAAGACAGCACTTACATCTGTCAAAACCTGCAGCCTTTGAACTGCATGTATATTGCACCAGTCCTCCTTAATAGGCTGTATATTTCGTCATCCTCTCCATATAACTTTAAAGACTGTGGACATCACAAGAACTGTTAGCACATCATTCTCTCTCTTCTCACTCCATGAAAAGACAGGAGAAAGAATCTGAATATCTGGATATTTGAATCAGATATCTGGATATCTGAAACTTGGTTTCTAATACATACATCTACCCTTCAAAAATATATCCTACATTAGCAAATCTTTCTAAGTAAGTGAGAGATTCTAAGTAATAAAGGATGTAGGAGAAAAATTAAATTAAATTAAAAGAGACTTAAATATTTAATCTGACACACTTGTTATGTTTTTTGTTCCATGTGGAAGGAAGACAAAAGTAGTTATAGAACATAGCAGTGGGTGAGCAAATAAATCAAGCTTTGCACTGCTGAATTCTCACATCTGCAAATTAACAGCTATGGGTCTGTTAGTGTAGGCTCTTCTGTTACACCAAAATGATACCAAATGTAATAGTTGTTTATCTTAGGATAAGAAGATGTAATTTAAAGAAGTCCATTTCACAAAAATTCATAGCCATGGGACTAAATCACTACCCACAGAAGTGTGTATTAGAATGAGAGCATTAGCTCAATATGTAATACTGCAAAAGCCCACTCACTTATATTGCACAACCTGCGTATACAGCATGATACAGCAGCATAGCAGTGCTGCAAGTATAATTTCTATTACAGAGGCTGGTGTATGCATTGTATCCTCTATCATATATGTTTATTATAATGGGCATTTGGTAACCTATAGACACAGGAATCTTACAAAAAATAATATATAGCATATATGTATACACATGATTATGTATATGTGTGTTTGAGTGTATGATAGAGAGAAACAAAGACAGAGAGAAAAATATGCAAATAATCTTTCAAAGAGAAATTTCTTCTGGAGGCAACACTAAAATTTCCATGAACAGAAGCTATGACAAAAGCCTATACACCCAAAGCACACCCAAGAACCTATAGCATAGAAGTGGTTCAGTCACTTCCATATGTCCAATCTTTCACATTGAAAGATTAATTTCAACAATCACAGAGATCACTAGCTTGTATGGTTCATCCACTTGGAAAAATGGGTGTCACATTGAATATTTTTCTGTTGGCCAGCATTAAGCATATTCAGGCAGAAATGAAAAGAAACACTACAACAAAGAAATATCAATCAGTGTGGAGAGTATTTCTGAGGCTAAATACTGTACTAGACATTTTATTTTTAAATGTTCATCACAGGATTCTGCTGCAAGTTTCATACATCCTTACTTAAAAGGTAGGTACTATTTACTGCTGCTACTTCACTTGGGGGTTTGTAAGAATCACTCATTAATGGCAATACTCTAAACAAGTGAAATCCTCTATAATGACACCAGCACTATTATTATGAGGGGAGGAAGGCACCATCTGAAAATAAAATCAGGACCAACCAGCTTTTCTTTTCCCACTTTGAAGACTGGGAACTCACATCTAATTGTAACTCTATTTTATTGTTTAGCTTTGTTTCTCTCTACTTGGCTATTATTTCTCCAGAGTAAGTAGGGTGGCATCATAACTTTGAGGGAGGATTCTCATTACAAGGCATTGTAGGATTACCCCAGCTTTATTTAGCCTCAGTTCAGAGGAACAAAACACAGCCACCCATTCTCCCACTTGCAGTCATACTCAGGTGCTTTATTCCATTGATTTAGAGGTTTAAGTACCTTTCTGGGGTTTTTTTTCTGCATGTTTCATTTGACTGCAGCACAGAATAGCTTTCTCTAGACTGCTTCTCATTTAGCAGAGGTCAACTGTAAATGCATATGCATTGTTATCAACAGGATTCATACAACACACAGGGAAGTCTCCACAGCCCAGATTCCATCAGAGTTTTTATCCGTATTAGGTAAGATTAAAGCCAGCTTTGATAGCATGCAGAGGAGGAGCTGAATAGTGCAAGGGCACCCTTTGACTCCTCTGTGGAGGCTCACTTAGCACCTTTCTGTGCTCACTTAACAACTTTGCTGTGCTAAATCCAGACCTGGCTAAAGCCATTCATTACACAGCACTAAGACACAGATAAAATACAGGAGCTCAATACCTGAAGAGTGTTCTCACTGAGATAATGCAGCAGTAAAGAATTAGAAAAACCCTCAGTATTGCTCCTTCAAAGATTATTATAGTTCTGCTGCTAATACGAGTGGTGCAGAATTAGGCCACCATTGAACATCTGGAGTGAATAGCACACTGTGTGAATATCCACTGAATATCTTGAAAGCATGGATTAGCATATATTAAAGCCACTGCCTGCTATGGCACTGAATCCATTTTGCTTAAGCATTTATAATGGACCCTGTTTTGTTGGAGATTTTTCCTTTTTTTTTTTTTTTTTTTTTTTTCCTCTCCAGTGAGCTGAACACTGACTGGATTGCACTAAAAAGCTGAAAAAAACAGGACTTCTATAAGGACATTCTTCCAGGAGCAGGTCACACAAATTAGAACAAGAAGAATATAGATTGGTTTTGGCAGATTCCCACTGATTCCCAAGGATCTCTTCATGATTTTAAGGAGAAAATGAGAAGCAAAACTAAGTACGTAACCCTGGAGAAAATCCCACTAGATCTATACCAGGTACTGCTGTGCAGTAAGCCATCAGCATCTGTCAGTGTGAACTGTGCTTATTAGCAGTGGATGAGTTGCATGGTGTTCCCTAGATGATCTGGATATACAGTTGACATATTTTACACAAATTATGAGGCAAATAGCCGTGTGTTTGCAAAAAACCCCAACCAACCAGAAGAAGACAAAAGGAGGTCTAAGAAACGCACTGCACAATCCATTTATCAATTTGCTGTAATGTAAATGGGCCTCTCACATCATTAACAAAAAGAGATTTTATGAAACATTTCAACTTTGAAACACTGTGTTATAGATGGGTAATGCAATGGTTGGCTCTCACAATTAAGGGATAAACATTAGGTGTATGTTAAGATAAGTTTTCTTGATGTATAGTTATGTTATTGTGATTTGCTCTCCCCAGAATCCTCCTTCTCCTTGTTTTGTTACCACTGGACAGCCTTGGTAGTCGGGGGTATTTGGGAGGAGGGCAGGCATGTTACTAAGAGGCACGGCATGGCAGCACCTGACCTCCAATCAAGTTGCAAGAAAGTAGTCAATGGATGGTCACAAAAACTCCCAGCACTGTAATTTTTCATTATTCATTCTTCTGTTGTATTTTGTAAAGGTTTAATAAACCTTTGAAATTTTAAAAAGTGGGTGTTGTTTCTCACAACTGCATAAAAATATCAGCATGTGATCACTCTCTTATCTGCTTTCCATTATGCATCTACACATAAAAAATGTTTTGATACAAGACAAAATGCAGTTCCCAGCTGTATTTTGTCATGAAATGGCTTTCATAGCTCACAGCTCTATTAACAGGAAAAGATTCTCAGCAGCTGGGTAAATACATTTTGCTTTGTTGATGCTGACTGTTAATTTTGCATCTAAAGCTTGCCAATGTTATAGGACTATAAAGCTTCAGAAAATGCCATTGATGGGAAGTGCAGTTGCTGTGCTATGGGTAATTCATAGGCAATAGATTAAAAGGATCATGCTGGTTCCTCTCATGAAGTATTCCTGTTTTCAAACTAGACAGTCCAAGACTAAGATGACAGGTGCTCAGGTAGATTTTGTAGCATAAACACATGTGCACATATGTATGGGCTGCTTGTGAGGTTGCAAGTAATTTTTAAACACCTTGATTTAAATAGTAAGTTTTAACTTTAGGAAAGGGTTGCCCGGAGAAGTTGTGGAAAGCCCATGCCCAGAAGTGTTCAAGGCTGGGTTGGACGGGGCTTTGAGTTGCCTGGTTTAGTGGAACACGTCCCTGCCCAGAGACAGGGAGTTGGAACAAGATGATCTTTCAGGACCCTTCTAATCCAAACCATTCTGGGATTCTGTGATTCAGCATCAGCCACTGTCCCTTTAAAGTTTCAAGAACTGGAACTAAGAAAAAAAATTAAATAGGTGATGAAAGTTCACATTACAAATGATCTTCCAGAGTCAGTTTTTAAATAACATTTTCAAGTATTAATGTTTTTCTACAGTGCTTCAGTGTGTTAGGTTTGTACCTAGAAATGTTTGCATGCTTCTAACTGTCTCAGACATTTAGAACATATCTCAATGACATGAGATATTGGTGGCAAGGGATACCAGCACTATGGCTGAGTTTAGTTCAGGAGTGGAAACACCACAGCTGGACACACCTGTAGGACACACCTACAGTCCTGAAGCCAAACAGCCCTCCTTCCCACTTCCTTAAACAGCCTGGGCGGACCTATGTAACTGAAAACGCCATTTCACGCTACGTGTGCACAAAATGTACTTAGAGGAGGCACCATTCCTGAAGAGTACACAGTCAAAAATACTCTGACACAAAAGCTCGGTTATCCATTTTCACCCCTCTGCACTCCTTCTCACCATGTCCAGCCCAGCTGCTTTCTGAGCTAGGATGATGCCTCTTTCTCTCTGACTCCCTGCTGGACTACACAAAAGTCGCTCTTGAGAGAGTTTTGACACTCAGGCCCTCTCCCACCCTTCACATGTTTCTGGCATGTCCATTAGTTTTTATTCAGGCTTTTCCTCCGACAGGCTAAAGAGCCTTGGCACAGAGAACCAGTCTTAGGGTAGCTTTAAATAATCCCCTAAACCGGCAACTAATCAATTCGAAAAGAAATAGGAAATGGAACGAAAGATCACACAAAGCCCAGATTTGGGCTGATGACATTTGCTGTTAAACTGAAGCCAAGTCATCTCAGCAGCTGCAAAATTTCAAATCAGTTGCAAGGGCTATAAACTAAGTCACAAGACGGAAGGAAGGAAACATGGAGAATAAGAAAAGATGAGCTCTTAAGCTTCCTTTGCAAATACAGGGTCTGATTTAATGTTCCAGATTATAACTTGGATTATTTGTTTCCAAGTGCTATGATTAATCAACGCTTTCCATTCACAATTCTGAATGAAATGTTCTTTCCGTAGCCCTTCCAGAGATGACATAAGAGTACACAGAAATATTAATAATGGGAAAGTGAATATAATCTTTAATCCACAATAAAAATATCCAAATAGTCACCATAGGAACTCCACAAAATCTGGAGCTTGTATTTTGCAGGTTTCTCTGGTGTTACCTGCGTAGAGCTCAACCTGCAGCCCTGGCCCTGAGCAGTGGACATGTTGGATGACCTAGAAAGGGGAAAAAGGTATGCAACTGTTCTCCCTTAACACCCCTCTCTTTAAAGGAGCAGCTGAGTACAGTGCATCTGAAGCTATGGAAACCAGGGCTCCAATATAGATATAATAGTGACCTACCCATTTATGAGCTAAAGAAAAAATAGAAAATGCCCAACTAGATGCTACACTTGTCAATATATTTGTTCAGCTGTTGGTCTGATGTTATAGCTTTTTCTGCTATGTTATCTTAGAATCATGCCTTGTCTCTAGTGTAAACTGAAAAGAAATTGCTCTCCAACAGTTCTTTTACTAAAAAAAGAGAACCACAAAGGGCATCTGTTAGTAAATGCTTAAACCTTTTATCAAGTACTGAAATACCACAGATGTTTTTGAGATTCTTCTGCTTCTTCTGCATCACTGCCTCTAATGGTACAAGTTTTCATGTGATGTCTGAATTTTCTTCACTGCTTAAGTTAGCGCAAAACAGGCATGATAGAAGTCCTCAGTTACACCACCATAGAATTTTTGCATGCCTTTGTGTCACTAGCACAGCTTCTGAGTCCTCTCTCTACATATACAAAATGGGAATAATAATTGTCTCAACAGTCTATCAGGGAAAGCTGATAACTCCCTTCAAGACTGGGAAGTGCTTGGATATGGAAGGTTCTTATAGGTGTACTAGACAGAAAAATCAATACATTCAAAATAGCATCTTATATGGTCAGCTGTAAATCTAAAAAGATTAAGTAATACATTCAGTGTGCTTCCAATGGGCCTTTGTTTTGCTACACTGGAGAAAGGTAATCATTCATCTTTAGTTGCTGAAGCTACTTGCACTGTAAAGCTCTATCTTCATTATGATAATGGTAGAAAAATCAGACCTGGCAGCTTTATTCTCCTTTAAATCTTCCTGCCATAGTGCAACTAGAATAGCACCAAAAATTAAAAGGAGACAAGGGAGGAATATAGATGTAAAGAGCAGAAGAAGACATTTTTATTGTCAGTGAGAATTAGCCAGCCAATCTTTCTAACCACAAAGCAATTTAACTTGGCCTTTTACTGCATCCATTTTCTCTGATTAATTTTTATGATGTCAGACTTCTCATCCCTTGGGGCTGGAAGTCTGCAGGACATTATTCAAGTCTTTAACCCAAGGTCCTATGTCTGGCTCTCTGGTGATCGTTCAGGTGCCAGCAGCTTGGAGGTCTGACACTTCTCAAATGCACAGGTAATAATCAGACAAGCGTGGTTTCTCTCTCTGTGAAATGTACCATAGCATTGAGGTGAGTTACTACTGAGCACTTAACAGCTGTTGGCTTCTCCTGATAGCATTAATACAGCATTAGACATAGAGATATTTCAAGAGTGAGAGATGTTTTTAAGGAATTGCAGGTCTGCGAGGCTTCTCTCAAAGATGTTTATTTAACCGGAGCTCACAGCTGCAAGACTTAAAAAGAATGTATCCATATACAAGCGACAGCAGTAGCTTGAGTTATTTGCACACAAAATGACTCCACTTCACATGAAAAGGTTTGCATTTTCTGACTCCCCTTACAGGAAGTCTAATCTGCTGCCACCAACACAAACAAGCTTTGTCTGTGAAAAGTTCATTGCCTTGTTACTATGACCAAGCATAACACTGAGACAGCTGTCTCATTCCTCTGTGTTCCAATGCTGTTCCTTAAAATCACATCAAGTACTATTTACAAAAAAAGACAGCTTAGAAAAATAAAGCCTAAAATAACTTTTGAAAGTCAAGGATACATTTTTTTTTTCTTTTGGGATATCTATGTCCATCTGCTACTTCTAATTCTAATCCCCAGGAATAAATTAAACAGTCAAGAGCACATGTATTCATAAACTGCCACGTAAGTGATGTAGTTGTGAATTTATTCATCCTAGTTTCTTCTTTCTTTTGCTCCATTTTTGCAGTCTGTTCCTTCAGTATCTATATTTTTGTATGTATTAATCTTATCCAATTAAACTTTCCTTGGTTGAATGGCTGACAACAACAATCTACAAAGTCAAGGTTGCATACTCTCTTACCCTGACAGCATCTTCTCTAACTACTTACAAATCATGTCAAGATGTAAAAGTGAGAGAGGCTGAATTTGATGACAATGAGGATTTCCATCTGATGCCCAAAGTTGATTATATTTCTGGTTTTATTTCAATATAAGCATAAGGAGAACAGTATATTTTGGCAGGACATGTATAAACCTGCAAAACATGGCACATTGTAATAGACTATTTCATATGAACTGGGAGGAAAATGTGAGAATAATAATTTTTAATGTTTGTGCTTAAGAATGTCTGTGATGGTGACCTCTAGATTGAAGAGCTTTTTGTTGTCTAGAATTGAAGCTACTTGATAATCTGCTAAACAAATACATGTCCAAGAGGCAAATGCACTTGTAGATGGTGCCTAATTCCCACTGATGTCATGAACAGGAATAGTCATTCATGAGCCAAGACCCTGGCAACCAACACAAAAATCACTTTCTACAGGAATGAACACCAACTCAGAGATTTTGTCATGGCATTAAATTTCCTTTCAAGTGTAACTTTGGGAAGGAAAAGTAAGCAGAACATTTCCCTCCAGTAAGGGGTTTTACATATTTTGACTTGAGGTGACTTATTAGATACGATTTTAGAATTTTTAATCTATGTGTCATGTGCTCAGAAGGAATCCCAAAACCTGTTTGCAAATTCTAGACACATTGATAAAATAAACCACATGTGGAAGTTGTTTATATGCATATAAGCTAGCCATCAAAAAATCTCATTATACTTGACTGCTTTCTGAATGTAACATCATTCCTGCAGATGGTAATCACACTGCATTGTGATGCTTGTTTTAAAAAGTGCTTTTTTTATGGCTCTGGGCATGGCGAAGACTCACACACATTTGGTCAGCAGAATAAAATGTTACCTCTAAGTTTATTTTATCCTAATTTATATAATTGCCAGGATCATTTAGAGCCGTATTCTTAATGCTCCATGTCTACTCAAGGGAAAAAGTTGTACAGTTTACACTTGTAATGTATTACTCAGTTACTAATTAAAAAGCAGATGTTAATGCTCATTTTCATACCATAAAATCTTCTGGGTTTTTGTCTTCAATAAACCTTCATGTTTGGGGTTTTGGGTTTTTTAGGGTTTTTTGGTTGGCTGAGGCTTGTGTTTTGTTTGTTTGTGGGTTTTTATTGTTTTTGTTGTTGTGCATGGGGTTTTTTCAAGTAAGTCTCTTACACCCAAAGCACTAGATTCATGTTTAGGCTTAAGTCCCATCCACTTCAGTGGGTCTCAATGGGACTTTTGCCTCAGGTAAGACTAGAAGATGCAGACCTGATGTTCATGTGTTTTGACAAAGACATCTTCACACATTTTGAGTTCTTCAGTACTGGGAGTACTGATTTTTATTTCCTGCATCCAACCAACTCAGTGCATTGAATATTTAATAATACAGGTGATATGAGGACCCGTTGTCTGGCTCATGTAAATAACAATAATTTAAACCAAACCTTCCTTCTCTACATTGTATACAAAGCTAAATGAATACAGTGTCTCAAAAAATCCCATAAACGTTGGCAGTAATATAAAAGAAGCTAGAATAAAGTGGACATTTGGAAAAATGAATCAATTTTTCAATTTTAGAGTATTTTGCTGCCACCTTTTGGAATTTAATAAAATGTGGTTTGTAACAGAGATATAATTTAGCCCTCAACAGCAATCCCTAACATTATTAGAGGAAGAATATATGCATTTCTTCTTTTTTCCTTTTTGAATTCTTAACTAGTATGTCAAGCTTCACCTTTCACCTTCACAGAGAGATGGAATAGCACAGATTCAAATTTAAGGCTTCACATGTGAAGAAAATATAGGAAAAAATGTGTGCATCAAGCATAATTCTCAACAAATGCCATGATTAGTCAGCAGATCAGGCATTATTTGGCCATAAATAAATAGAGGTAAATAAAGAAAGGAGCTGCTTACAGATGATACCTAAATATCAATTAATTACAGGCAAATAATTGTTAGTTTAAATCTCCAAGATTACTGGTTAGAGCTCAGGGCCTCTTTCCCCCCAGGTGTGTTGTGGCTTTTGCATAATTGCACTGCTTTTAAAATATAACTCTACATAAATAAACAAGAGGAAAACAAGTCCTAAGGCTCTGGGTTCTGTCCCACATATTCTCTCACTGTTTCTGTCAGAGAGATTTTCTTCTGCACAATTTACAAAAATGCAATGCATTTTGGGGAACACTAATATATATAAATATAACACCAGAATAGAGAACATGTCAGAAGTTCTTTGTTATCACTAAGACAACTGGAGCACTAGTCTTATTTTAGAAAACGAGCATTTAAACTGGAGGAAGATTAGAAATGTCTGTACCTGTAAATGGTCCCGAAGCGGACAGCTTTCCTTTGATGCACGAGACTGGTATTCCCAGAGCACCCTGGCATTCACACACCTTCATCGTGGCCCATACAGTGGACAGATGACCTCTAGGACACCAGCTCTGCAGGGACGTGCACTGCTTGGCAAAGTGTCTGGTCACTGGGGGGCTGGTGCTTGCCCCGTGGATCGCACAACCACTCTTTGGGGAAATAAAAATTGGGAGTATCAGGAGGCGCAAGCACCAGGCAATTTACTTCTATGCCACTCTAAGTTCTCCGTGCCTAAAATCTGATTTAAACTAACACACAGGTGATATGAGATCTGTGCTCCAGAAAGCACTAAAATGCGTATGGTTCTTACAGAAAGTGCTCACATCCCAAGTAGGAAGGTTTTGAACGATTACCTGACTGCAAGAGTGGGGCCGACAAACGCGTGTCAGCCCTGCTACGAGTGTCACAGATGTATGGATGTGCTCCTTGTGGGAACAGGCGTTATTTGCAGGACAGGGACACCGGTAATAAATGCTGGCAGGGCACGGCTATCGATAATAAATCCTGGCAGCGCGGCTTTGGCCCGGCTGAGGAAGTGGCGCTGCAGCGACACGAGGCCATTCCCGACCAATGCAGGCGATCGCCGGCGCGGCCGCTGCCGGGCGACAGGCGGGATCGGGGGGGCGGCGCGGCCGGGCCCGGCCCGAGGCTCTTTCCCGGGGCTCTCCGCCGGGGATTTTTCCCGAGGCTCTTTGCCAGGCCTCTCGGAGGACTCGGCGGCGGCCGCGGGCAGCGAGCCACCTCCGCCATGTCGAGGGGAGGTACCGCCGACTGCGGGTTGCAGGTGAGCGGCGGCGGCCAGGGCAGGGGCAGGGTAAAGCCGGCGCCGGGGAGCGGGGCCTGCGAGCAGGTTTCTGCCATTGGGAATACGTTAATTCGCTGTTATAGGCAGCACAGTCACAAAAAGCCGCGTTGTTTTCGAAATGGAAGCGGGCAGGCAGGCTGCCGTACACAGGCTGGGAGCAGCCCGGCCAGCAGCAGGTGCCCCGGGAGGCGCCCACGGCCCGTGACGAGCCGCTGCTCCTCGTGGTTTGTGCGCCAGGGCCTGGAATCTGGAGATACTGGTGCATTTCTTCATGGGTTTGCAATCTATAATTAAGGCCAGTGCCCTTCAGAATCGCGTAAATGTATTGTATCCATGACCTCCTGCTGCAGAGAGTCCAAAATATGTGAAGTTCGTCACTGGTTTGGACCTGCCACCTGCTTCAAGCACCTGTCCTGCAGCAGTGAAGAGCCCGTCGGTGCTCACCTGCTCTCACAGACCCTCCTCTCGTGTTCCTGCCGATCAAAACATACAAAAGAGAAGTGTCACGTGATGATACATCCTAAGTGCCCAAAAATGAAAAAGGGACTTGCAAGATACTTTTTTTTTTTCTTATGAAGAAGAAATATAAATAACTACATGGAGATTTGGGGACTTTTTTGATGCAGATATGTTAGGGGACTGGAGATAGAATGGATGCACTATGCTTCAGAATAATTGTCAATTAAATGGGCTTATCTGTGTTGCTCAGTTTTACTTATATATGTGTGGGAGGGGAGAATTTGTGCTGAACTTTAACAAGTGAATCCTCCCTTTTTTGTAGAAGTTATTTGTGAAGCCATTTCAGGATGAGTTGCAGGAAGCAATTTCTGATTATGCAACAAGCAAGGAAGGAGATGGATATTCAGACGACTTTGAAAGTGATGAAGATGGTATGTTAAATGGTAAAACAAAGTTAAATATTTTTCCTTGTGTTCTTCCTTTCTTAGCTTATTACTAGATCATAGACAATCTTTATTTAGTGTTCCAGGATTTCATATTTTAATGACTTCTAAAGCACTGAGTCCTCCTCTGCTATGTTAGCAGCAGAATTCCCAATGAAATCGGTGGAGGTGCCATTCTGCTAAACCACATACAGTCTGTACTGGTTCCTACCATTGTGGTGCCCAGTCCTCCTCCTCAGCCATCTTGTTTACTTGACACCTGGATGAGACAGCAATGCACAGTACTGTAAATGACAGTGGACATGGGCAGAGAGAAAGGCAGTGTTTTTTTCTTCCTGGTTTCCCAGTCTGGACAATCAGTGAATAAGGGCTGCAGGACACACTTCCCTAGCAGAGTATGTAAACCAAAAATAAGTTTCATCTGGCTGTTTTTCTTGGAGCAGGATGCATTTGATGTTTGCTAATGTTTATGCTTAGTCTAACAAGATTGGCCAAATGACTCTTTTTCCTGCTGGTATGGCACTAAATGTTAAGGAAAATAGGAATGTTAAATATGATCATGTATTTTTAAAAGGACTTCCTCTGCGGCCTATTTTTCATTCTCACCTGAAACATATTTTAACTGTTTGTGAGATGCTTTGATTTCCCTTTGCTGACAAGATTTAGGAGAAAAAGCTCTCTAGCAGAAAATGCATTACGCTACTATCATGACATTCTTTTGTCACCTTGCTCAAGCATTTGAACTCTGAAATTAGGTCAATTAGCAAAAACAGGCTAGAGGAAGAAAAATATTTTTATTAAACATATGAATCTTAGCATTGTAGAAGATACTTCCTTTGAAGTATCTTCTACTGGAATATCTTCTAGTAGGCTTTAAATGGGGCAGAAGTGAAGGGAAGGAAGGATGGGTTCTAATACCAAATATGCCTAGCTTTCTTGTTTGATGACTTGCTTCCACTTCTTATGGCATTGACACATTGGTTTTTAGAAGGGCTTAAAATTGTGTGGCAGAAAAGAATTAATGAGTGAATATTTTTATTTGGATTGTGTCCATGAAAATAGATGATGGGAAAGGAAGTAGAATAAGGCTGTAGTTTAGTGGCTTTTCAGAGATCAGAGGCACAGAAAGAGAAGTGTTCAGAAGTTAGTCAGGAGGGTGTTGCAAGAAAAATAGTGTTAAGTTATAGAAGATACAGGTTCTGTGTTGCATTTTTTTTTTCCACTTGTATCAAATTCAAGTTGGTAATGTACTCTTTGCAGATATCAGGAAAGAACTTACTGAAAGTAATTCAGGTTCTGCAAGCACTGAGAGATCTGTTGCTGGGAGTCCTCTCTTGAATGATGATGCTTTACAAAAAGCAGTAGATTTGGAAAATGAAGCTGCTGATGACATGAATTTATCCTTTCATGAAAAGACACTTCAGCAAATAATGGTTTTAGAAGGTGAAAACACACAGAATGACAGAAAAGATGATGAAGAAGAATGTTTGGAAGGTCAAAATGAGGATAATGACAGACAAAATAATGAAGAAGTACTGTATCATAATAGTGAAAGTGATGGCTTGCCTATTAATGAACCTAATAAAAAAAGAAATCAAGAAGAAAACCAACCAAAAGCGAAGCCTCAGATGCAGAAAAAAGGAAATGCTTCAGCGTCAGGTGAAAAGAAAGTATTTTAATGTTATTGTTGTTTAGCCATGTTACAGTATTTTGAAGTGTTTTAATTTGGGTTATTTTCTGTGTTGACCATCATCTGCTTTGGCTTGCAGATAAAGCTTATAAAGATACACAACCTCTGTATGCCAGGGGGTAAACTGAACTAGCGTGGGCCAAGAGCAAGAGGTTCCTGTTTGCCTTTTCCTTTCAGAAGATGAAAAACAGCTGCTTAGGTCCTTAAAGTCCAGCTTTCCATCAGTGCGTGTACATGGAAGGCATGAGAGGGCTGCCAAGAAAGCTGTATTCACATAGTGTCCACAGCATCCATGCACCCTTTAATGGAAAGATCATTAAACTCCTTTTCTATGACCAGGTGAAGCT
>JAOTQP010000002.1:1427139-1442897 GCA_026413545.1 Cichladusa arquata | reverse complement strand
GTAACATAACAGAACGTCAGAAAACGAGCTGTACCCAAAGCATTTATGAATGGTGGGCCTCTCATTATTTCCAAGTTAAGACTTCAAATGATCTTTTACTTTGAAGATACTGACACACGTTGGATGTATAGTCAAATACATAACCCCCCCAAACTTGAATGTTTCAGTACAGGAATAGCTAATTTATTTTTAATACACAAAGCAGAGTTTGGAATTCTGCTAATTGACTATATGTGCCAAAAGGCTTAATATTTTTTATCTAATTCCTAATATGAGAGGAATTTATCCTGTTTGATGTTGAGATAAGTTTATGACTAGTCATTAGCTGTGACGGAAGATTACAGCTTTGCAATTGGTAGAGCATGATTAATGGTATCAGTTCGGTTTTTCCTTTCCACATGATGGCACCAAAATGCAGCTTTGAGTGTGCAGACACCTCTTTTTCTGGCTAGTGTGCCTGTGTAGTTTGACTGGCAGAAAAGAAGTTGAACTACTCCTTTTCTTCCTGCAAATCAAAGTAGTGCAGTGACACAATGCAACATTGGTTAAAATTCAATAATTTTGGCATTCTTGTCACCTTGAATTTTGTTTCATCACTGTAAATTCAGGGTAAAATTCTTAGATTGTGGGCATTAATGTTCCTTTCTTCAGGTAATTTGGAGTTAATTTGTGATCCAAAAATTCTCTTTTTCTAAAGAATTCCATCTAAAATTTGTGGAAGACCTAATTTGGTTTTACTTGGGCATTTATTGGCTTCTGTCTGAATTGTTTTACAAATTCAGATCTCTGCATTACTGGCAGTTGAAATCTGATTAAAATGTTTTTTAAGTCTTACTAATAATGTGTTTCATAAATAACAATTCTAGCACTTAGGCATGCATTCAGATTGAGGTGATGTTTTCTTTAAATCCCCACTGTGGAATTTTTTTAGTTTTTCAGTCGTGTGTCCCAAACCTCTGAAAAACACCACATAATGAAAGCAGTATTTGTTGTGCAAAGTGTTAACTTGCATACTTCCTTAAAAGTTTGCAAGATGTCAGAAGAGCTCTTGCTGTGACTACAGTGACTCTTGCTTTTGATTTCTGCACGTCAGGCAGATGGAAAATTTTGCCTTTGTCTTGCTCTCACATTCTCTAACGTTAGTTTAAGCTTCAGTTGCTACTCCAGTCTTACATGAAAACACAAGTGAATACTGTTCTTATTAGTGTATACTTCTTAGAAGGAGGCATACAGAAAATACCTTATACTATATAAAATTTAGTAACAACTTTCATAGACTGATGGTTTTTCTAGAAATACATTTTGTACAGAAAAAACAATACTCAAAAAACAATGAAGTTCTTGTTAATGTGGCCTCTCAATCTTTTTTCTCCCTTTAGATCCAGATCAGAAGACTGTCAGCACTAGTGACTTGAAACTGGAGGAGAATGATAGGAAATCCCTTTCTGTTGACAGTTCAGATGGAATGATGAAAATAACAGAAGGGCAAATAATAACTGATACAATGCAGGAGGTGTCAGTGAATGATCCATCTGAGCATGGGGAGGCAAAGAACACATCCAAGAATTCTGTCAAGGTATTACCCATATACAGTTGACCGTTGTTTGGACCAATGTCCTAGAAGCACAATGGAGAGTTTTATAAAGTTCCTGTTCGTATCTTAAGTGTGTAGAACACTGGAAAGCTGACAATTTATATCTGGTTTCTAGAGCCAAGGCTCTTGTAAATTCTGTATAGCTTCATGAAAGATGTAAGGAATACCTTTTCCACAATATTTAAGTCAGATAAAGGTAGTGAAGTGTGTTTTCTAGCCTTAAGAAAGTACCCTTCTCAAAGTGAAAATGTCAAATCTCTGTTGTGAGGATAGCTGAATAGCAGTGAGCACTGTGTGTTGGCAGAGGATGGAATCCATGTGTGACGTGAATAATGGAAAAGATGCAAAGCACTCTATGCTCTATCCTAAAAAGAAAATATGTAGATACATGTAATTATTAAAGCTAAGTATTTAAAAGACTTTAACAGAGTGTTTATAGAATAAACCAGCTGTATTCTTTTTACTTCTTGTTATTTCTAAACTATTGACTGTATTTTTACGTGATACAAATGACCATTCCTAGCTGCCATTCCAAAATTATCCAGGCATTCTGAAAGTTTGGTTGGTTGGTTAGTTGGTTGATTGGGTTGGGGGCTTTTTTTGTTTTGTTTTTTTCCTTCTCTTACTTTCTCACCCTGTACTATACCCTCTCTTTATTAAGGTGTCTTTCTTGCCTGTTTTTATAACATCATGAGACCATGGAATATCTTGACTTGGAAGGGACTCATAAGGGCTGAGTCCAATTCTCAGTGTCTTATAAGCTTGTAAAAACTTACTTCATCCTGATCTGTTGCTTAAGACACCCTATAACTTTACTTTTCCCTCTGTGTTTCTTAGAAACTAAGTGAAACAAAGGAGAGAGTTCTACGAAACCCAAAGGCTTCTTTATCTGACAGGTAAGAGAAGAATGCCAAGTATTGGTCTGAGCCATTTAAGATGCCTGTAAGCACCCCATCAATGCTGCTCCCCTCTCATTTTCTGTCAGCATTGTGCTTGCTGCTGACAACCTCTGACTATCTGTGCAAAACAGTTTAGTGCATGTGGCATGTTGTTATGACCCTTGCTCAGGTTTATGTCAGATCAGACTCCCAGATCTTTTGCCAGTGTCTGTGATGAGTGTGTTACTGGAGTCTTTAGAGGTTCTGTGCTGTTTTTTAGATGAAAGTGTAAGTAATTTGTAAACTTACAAGAGGTAAGTTCTTTCTCCCTTTCCTTTCCCCAGTCCGCGTTCAAGTGCATGTCAAAAAGAGAATCACAGTAACTTTTGGTATGCACTGACAGAAGAGAAACACTGCTTGGTATGATCTACAATAAATTGAAAGATCATTAATGTGTTTTTGTCCTGGTATTTTCCTAGGTCTACAACTTCTGTGCATTTAAAGAGAAAGGGGAAAGCTGTTCCATCAACTTCACCTGTTTCATCTCAGTATCTGGGATCATTAAAGGTGTTGGAGGATAAATGCATGCAGAAGAAAAGTCCAGAATTCAACAAAGTAGATAATTTAAGGGCAGCTGTTTTTCAGGTAGATTTTAAAAATGAGCAAGCCAACAAACAAAATTGTGCATATAAAGGTCAACACCTCATATTTTCTTGAAATCAGTATTTTTTACTATATTCCTTTCATTGGCTTACAGGTATATTAATCCTTTCATTCTGTTGGCTGTGCCTTTTCCTCCTATTATGAACAAAAAGCTAAATGAAAGGGACATAGTGTTTTTATGTGGTTCATCATTTATTGTGCCAGACTATTTTCAGGCACATATTTTCTGTTATTTCTACTTCATCCTTAGCATAAGTGTGTACTTAAGTTTGTTTTTTTTCCTGATATGTTCTATTCAAATGACATTCAGGAAAAGAGATAAAAAATCCTGTACTCTTTCCAGAGAATAATCTATGTAAATTCCTTGAAGAATTTCACAACAATTGCTTTCTGGATTTCAACAGATTTTTGCTAATCTATTTGAGAACAACTCTGATTAACAGGCACTGTTCATATTGGTATGTGTTTATGGTACTAGTTCTAGTCCTAAAACAAATTTTAGACCCTCAAATCCATATTTGTATTGTCTCCACAGTTTTTGAAGGTAGAATAGTCTTCACTTAGGACACTTTTGTCTTTGAGCTGCATACCAAATATACAGTTAACTCTTGAAAATGTACGCCTGATTCTGCAGATGGCTCATAGCCTTTTATGGCTGCCTGAAGTTTCACTTTTCTCAGTAGGATTTTATTTTCTTTAATTACAGGTATTTTTAAGAGAGACAACAAATGTAAATAATATTTCTCTTATGCCAAATTATAAGAATCTTTATACCATTCTTCTATTTAATTTTGATTAATGCTTACATTTTTGTTGGTGTTTCTAGGGACATGCTTTTTAAAATGTCTTTAAACTTTTTTAGATTTTGTAGCTGTGATTTTAGAACCTTAGATTTTTTTTTTATCACAATGTTCGTGTGATGACAGCTTAGTTTTCCACATGAGATGCTTATTTAACTAGCACATGGAAGAACTAAGAGTAATTTTGGTGGTCATAATATTGGTGCTGTTCTTTACTTATACCTTAAAAGGAGTTTAAAAATGTTTTAATGATTCTTACAGAACTGGTTGGAAAAGAAAAAGCTCCTTCTACTGGAATTAAAGAGAAGTGAAAAGGAGAAAGCTGAAATCCTAAGGAACAATACTGAAAAGGTTTGTTTATATTGTTGTTTAAAAATAAGTTGACAAACTGTGATTCTTTGAAGCATGCTTCCTGCCTAAGTGCATCGCTCTGCTGTTGTAAGGTATCTGGTTTTCTCCAAATAGCACAAGGTGATGTGAAACAATAAATGGCGTGTCCTACTTGTTAGGGTTGTGGTAAACAGTGTCTGTCCAAGGCTTCCCGATGCATTTAGATAAAGTGTGTTAAAAATATGCTTCATAGATTAATTTTGAAGTTAGTTTACAAAGACCTTGGGATGCTCAACTCTTAAGGTGCTAAGTTTTGTTTTGCGCATGAGAACGTGAGGTGTTCACTCCGTGCCTAAGAGATGCTTACCTAGAGAGGACTCTATCTTGGATAGCATTGTGGGCATTCTTTGGTTTGGCTTTTAAGTGTTTAATGTTTCACACCTAACCACTTAACATGAATTTCATGTCCTTCTACACATATTTTGCAGGAGCAGTTAGTCTCATTCAAATTAAATTAAAAATAGGCATAGAAAAAAAACCCCTTATATATGCCTAAAATTTAATGTCAGCAAATCAATGTCTGTTTCTTTATTGCTCTATTTAGAAATAAGTTTAAAGCATCCTATTTCACTTAGAATTTTATGCTGAAATTGTTTTAAATGTAGACTTTTATTTTCAATCTAGAAAGAAGCACTTAAAAGAGAAGAATCAATTGCATGTTATGAAGCCTGGAAAAAAAAGAAAGAGAAAGAAGCAAAGAAGTTAAGTGAAAAAAAAAAGCTTGAGGAACTTAAGGAAAACAAACCAGCAGAACAGAATAAGGAAAAAGCAGAAGCAGCACAAGCGGTGATGTGAAATATATACATAAATGTGTATTTGAATGTGGTTCAGGAGATGATAAAAATAATTTTGATTAATCCAGAAAGAGATGGAAATTAACTAGAATCTTAAATCTAGATAATGCTTAGTTTTTGAAGGAAGCTTGTATTAGATTTGGTTCTGTTAGAAATACGTAATGTTTACACTTGCAGACAAACAGGCTTTTATATTTGGAGTCTATTATCTGAGCATAAAATAAACTTCATACAAATACATTAGCAATTAACTATTACCTACTGGAAAAATAAGATTCTTTTTAGGTATAGTGATACCCACTTCTGAGCAATTCTACAAGCAAATATTCTAAAATTAAAATGTGTAGAAATTACAAAAAATAATGCAGAATAGACTAGTGGAGTTTTGACAGAAAGGTGAGAGATAAGATTTTTTTCATGGATCTGTGGTTGTCTTTAGGCATTCAAAAAATGGAAAGAAAGAAAAGTGGAATATTTAAGAGAGCAAAGCAGGAAGGAAAAACAGTCTGAAAGAGTGAGGAAGAAGATAGAAGAGGACCTAGTTGCAGAGAAGAGGAGAATCAGTGTATCGGCAGTTAAAAAATGGTACTTCTCCACTGTGTTTGCTATAGCATTGATTCCAAAATCCTTGCTTATAAATGTAATAGGTCTTCTGTGAATGCTTGATGTACTTGTAATTGGAAGACAATGGAAGGCTTGGGGTAGACTCTTCATTCCCAATGGAGACAAAGGCTGACAGTGAAAACAAGCTGTGCAGCTCCCTTCAGTTTATTAATTTAGTTGCTTTCCTCCCCAAGAGGATAATAACTAAGCCCAGGCAGAGATACTGCAAATGAGAAAATTCATTAAGTAGTATTGTGCCTTATGTGGTTATTTTCATGCTTCATTACTAAGCCATAGGAAGGAATGTAAATCTTTAAAGTTTTGTGGTATACAATGTAGGAATGCTGATGTAGGAAGATATGAGATGTCTCTGCTGGAGATATTCTATATTAGTTTTACAAGCTAAGAGTTTTCACAGACAATGCACAACTTAGAGTTGCCTACAGAAGTTCAGATTTATTTTTTTTTAAATAAGGGAGAACAAAGTACAGAAAAGTGATGCCATAATAGATGATAGAGTAGTAGATTCATTTATACCTTGGTGATGTATGAAAATCAGCATGGAAGATTTTAAATACATATTCTCAATCTTTTATTATAAGTATAAAATACATATTTTGACTCAATGTACTTAATTGGTCAGATGCAGCTTTTAGTCTGTACATGGTGACCACTTGCTCTTCCATCTCACTTTGCAGGAATGAAAAGAAGGAAGAATATATAAAGAAGAAGAAAGTAGAAAAATTCATAGAGAAAAGAAAGCAAGAAATGCTACAGGCAAAGAAGGAAGAAAGAAGTGAAAAGGCTATGGAGGAATATGAAAGATGGCTGGTATGTTTGGTTGAGTTTTTTGGGTTTTTTTGCATTTTGTCAAAACCAAAACGTTTGATGTAGTAATGAGTGTGAGCACTTGAGTATTGTCGTACTCGTGGGGTGTTGCGCTGTTATGAGAGAGGCCAGACGGTGGCAGCAGTACATTACTTGTCCCCCATAATTTGTGAGCAAAATGCATGGTGCACTTGATATCTGGCATACATGGAAAATATATTCTCCCTACCTACATGTCATAGAGTTTTCCATTTCTGTTAGTCTTCATTTTTTGCTATTCCATATCAGGAGCAACTACCTCTGAAGGGCCGGTTAGCCAGAGCACAAAACCTGCAGAGCCAAACAGCGTCACCAGCTGCAAAAGTCAGTGCGTGTACATTCAGAGAAGCTCTGAAAATGGAGACTTGGATACGTCACAGCTGATAAAAACACTTGTAATGACGTTCAAGATGATTTCTGTTTGTGAGAATGGGTGGAACTCTGATGTTCCAAATTACATTTTTTTCTCACAGCAGTGTCCCAGTTGTAAAGCAGTAAATTAATCCAGTACTCTAGTCCCAAGAATAAAGCAGGTTTTTTTCCTTGCTTCAGAAAGACAAACTGGAAGAGAGATCATTAATATTCTTAGCATGTTGTTTTCTTAAAGGTATGTGACTTGCCAGTTAAAAAAGAACCTGTTTTAATTCCTCACCCTGTGACACAGTCTTTTTTCATACTGACTGTCAAGGTTTTTAGTTAGAAAGTGTTTCTTCTGTTCTCTCTTTCATGTGATTTCTGGCATGTCTTGTACATATGGTCTCTGTTGCCGTTTTTAAGAACGGGATCTTGCAACTTAGCTGGATTAAGGTGCTTTCAATATTTCCTCTATACTGTCAATAGCTTAATTTTTTTTTTTTTTTCCAGGAGGGAGAGACAGAGTCAGGCAGCTGTATAGGTGTGGGACAGGTTTAGAGAGCAGTTGCACAAAACAGCAGGAGCCTGCATGTTTTTCCTTCTCTCTGTTTCCGAACTTTTTTAGTTTTGGGTTTAGATCTTGTAAGATTTTTGACCTGGTCCCTGGTTGAAATACCTCTCATTTCTGTAGTCGCTGATAAGAAGTTTTTTTTCTGGTCGCCATTGTCAAGAGATTTTCAGTTCAATTTAGCAAATGATTAATGTCTGATCTTAGGTTATTTCTTGCTAGGTCAGTATTACCAACTACACTTTCAGCAGTAACTAATGCACTGCCCTGGGACGCTCTGCTTACTGAGAGTGTCCTAATTAGCTTAGTTGTACCAAAGCAAGAATGTTAGTTCTCATTGTACATTTGACTTTCTTGCTGTCCTGGACTCTGTATGAGGGTAAAAAAATTACCCCTTTTTTTGGGAGTGAAAGATGCTGCTGACAGGCTTCACTGTTCAAATTGTCTGTAAATTCCTGAGGTCGTCACTTCAATAGAATTGCTAATAAAAATTTTAATGGTTGGAGGAATGACTAACTGGATATAAATGTGCCTACACGAGAAATAAGCAAGTGTAGGATGGGGAAGTACTGAACTTCCTGGCAGAGGTACTGAATTGTTTGGCAGAGGTACCTCTAAAATGATCCCATTTTCAGTGTCTGTGTGCAAATGTTGACTAATGTGTCTCATGCCCAGTCTTCATACTTTTACTTTCAGAATTTGTGCTGTCTTTTTGCAACTTACACACCTTTATTTGAGAAACCACATTGGGAAATGGCTCTGACATCATTTTTGGTATTAAACACAGAATATTGTCTCACTTTGTGCAGTTACAGAAAAAATACAGACTGTTAGTGAACTGCAGGAGAGAACTTAACACTGTTGTCATTTTATTACCAAGGAAACTAGATGACATCTGCCTGCAGGTAGATAGGCATCAGATCTGAGGGCAAGATTTGGAAGCCTTTTAAGAGTATTCTTTCAGCTAACAGAGTTTTTTTAAGGGAAATAAAATAGTAGTGATACAGTGTGAGTATTCTAATATGTTCTCATTAACATTCAACAGAAATAAATGTGTAAATTCATCCTCAGCTTTCCTAAAACAGGTGTTGACCATAATGCATGGATAAAACAGACATAAAAATCTCATTCTGGTTCTTCTAAGCTAGAAGAACCATTCTACTTTTATTTTAATGGAAATTCAGTTACTTCTGCTTTTAGAGGTCATTGTCTGAATGTTTGATAGTGTAAGTACATAGAGAAGATTACTTTTTAAGCCTGGAAATAAATGGCCTGGAAAAGGCTATTAACACTTGTAAAATACAGACGTAAAAAGGATAATCTTGAGTTGAGATGATTTACTATTGCCTGGAAATTCAAGCTTCTGATTATTTTGTTTCTTTCCTGTTATTTGCTTCTTGCTACTCACCAAAAACTCTTAAAGCCAATCTAGCTTGATAAATGATCATTTTTCACTTGCTGCATAATACCGGTGTCTGACACTTGTCATTGACGTGAACCTATTCTGAGGACAAGAATCACATGGAAAGTTTATAATGACCGATCAGTTTAGTTTCCATTTTTTCTGAGATACTAATCTTGATATCTGTTTACTGTGGATAGAAGTGAGTATCATCTCTAGTTCTGTTGTCTGTTTTCTAAACATCAACCTACCATGAGTCGCTGAGAAGTAAAGCTGATCTCAAATAGTTCTCGAAGACCAGGATAGTAATGTTGAAAGCCTTAGAAGAAGTCTGACATTTTACCTTGAATTTCAGCATGTGCAATGTCTATTTTATGGCATTGTAAAGCTGTTTTAAAAAGTCAAGAAAGGATGTGCTGGATAAGTCCCATGGATTTGTTGCTTTTCTGGGTTAAAAATAGCTGAAGTGATTTATTAATTTCATGCCGTTTAATAGGCTCTCTCTGAAAATACTTTCTATATTGCAATTCTCATGGCCTGTCATTGCAATAGGTTAGAAATAAGGCTGCTGTTGTTACTCCTCTTAAATGTTGTCAGTCTTCTGTAATATCTAAAATTCAATTTCTTTGTGCCAGCCAGCCGTACTGCTAAAGAATGTGCTCTTCCCAGAATTTGATAAGTGAAAAATGTATTAACCTTACTAGACTGTTAAGTAGGAAACTTCCACAGAAATCAAGCCATACAGTTGAGTCAATCTTGTGTAAGACAAGCTACAGTTATTGATTTAATCTTTCACTGTTTCTTCTTCAATTAGTGCAAATAACATACTCTTTATTACTCTATGGAACATTTATATCAGTTATGTTTTGTGAGAATTTGCCCTGTGGTTACAAGAAGAACATAAAAACTTTGTGTGTGTTGAAGACAGGGAGAAGGCCAGTAGATCTTCACTTTGAATTTAATCTTTTAATAAACAGTTAAATTAACTCAAGACTCTTTCCTTGCCACTGGGATTCATTAATGAAAATTGGATCTTCAAACCTAAACATTCAAAACTGAAGCACAGTTAAAAAATCCAAAGCAACTTTCATTCCTTTCCTTGGTGCGTGTCTGCTTTATTTTTGGTTGTGGTTTTTCATACTTAAGTATGTAGTAAGTAAGTAGTAGAGAGTGCTTGATAAACATAAAACATGCACATTCCTTCATAGCGTGCAATTTCTCTAATGCTTGCAATACTGCTGCAGTAAGTCTTATTTTTAATGAGTTTTCACTTACTGGTCCTGATGGTATACATATCCTTGTACAATATAATTCTATGATTATAGGTACAGGAGCATATATCATATATGTATTCCATTAGAACATATTCTTCTCAAGCTCATCTGTACCGCTTGACATATCTTGATGTCTCTTGAAAAATATCACTGATAATGCAGACTGCTTTTCTCTTAGGGTACTAAACAGTTCCCTTCAAGAATTTTAGAGTATATTGAATTCGTTCTAAGGACCGAAAGCCACTAGTTGTGTTCATCTGAAGAAACCTCTATGGAGGGAGAAAGAAGGCAAAAGTGAAGGATGAGAAGGGTCAGAACGTTACAGTGCTGCAAGCCCAGTTTGCCTCAATTACTCCATGTGATCCAGAAAGATGCAGTTTGTACAGAAAGATAATATTTTTATTAGACTGTGATGGGCTTTTGTATTGCTTATTTTAGCAAAGGGCATTCCTTTTCCGTGCAAGCCCTGCCTTGCTTTTAATCAGTCTTACTAGTAATGGCATGAAATTATTGTGTTTGTTTAGCCAGACCAGATGTTCCTAACTGAATTGGATCTTCAGATTTGTGTTGACAAAGAGCTGAAGGGCACAGATTAAAATCATAATGATAGGGCTGATATTTCAGTGTGTTGCTTTGCTTTTTTCAATTTTTGGACACATTAGTAGTTTGACTGCTATATATGTGTAAAACAGGAGAAAGCTTCACTCAAGCTCCCTTTTTTACAGTAATGCTTCCACACCCATTTTCCACTCTATTCCCTCAGCCAGTTACCTCACTATTTCGCTGCTCACACGAGTAACAGGCAAACACTGCCAGCATCTTAGGAATTTGTGGATATATGGTGTCCAGAGGACCAGGATCATGGGTTATACAAGAGTACTGGCTATCTTACAGATGTCCTCAAGGAGCAGTACTTTCACTGCAGTGCAGTTCATACATGTGAAAATACAAAACTTCTTTGGGTGCTTCAGAATAGTGACTGATGGGCTGCAAACGATGAAAGAACCAAGGCTGGATGTGGTGCAGCTGGTGATGTTTTTAAGTGGGCATATCCACATTGCATCTTTACTACTTTATGTCTGCCAGTTGTTGATCTTAGGAATGAATGTGCTGTTCATGTGTGAGAAAGCCAGCTACTCAAGGGCCTCTTACTCACCCATCACAGAGGGCACTGTAAATTGTGCTCTGGTCTATATGGTCAACCTTGGTTCCACCAAGAGAAAAACTACTTTTAAATCAGTAAGAAATATGCACCTGTATGCACCACAAACCTGCAAGGAAAACTTGCACCCATAGAGAGCTCACCAGTATACTAAACTGCTAATGTAGATGCACCTTTAGATGCTGGTCCTCTTGAGGGTGAAATGGCAGTCATCTTTGCAAAGAAGAATGTTTTATGTAGAATAGAACTGATTAGAAATTAAAAAATAATTATAAATAATTGCAACTTAATTTCTGAATGACAGGTCTCTTGAAAATGCTTAGTTAATGAGACGCAAAAAGTGTTGCAAGTATCTTGCTTATCCCTCATCGTCCTAATTGCCTCGTTGCTGTTTGAAACAATAGAAAATAGAATTAGAACCTTGCAGTGCTTATAACATAAGTTAGGTAGAACTTTGTTTAAAATGAAATTGTTTAATTACCAGTTTGTTCTAGTGCATGGCAAGTGTGATTTAATAAGTACAGAAAGTTTTAATGATGCATTAATGTTCTCATTATATGAGAACAACATATTTTGCATTGTGATTTAGGTATCCTCTTAAAGACAAGAAGTAATTAATATGAGACTAATTACATACAAGACCAATACAGTTCCTAATCCAGTAGGCCTTCTGCTGGGTTTTTTTGTTTAGACAGTGGACAAACCCAGCCCATCCTTGAGACAGTCGCTGTAATTGTAAATGACACCCAATGTGCAGCCTTTCTTTTTGCATTGTGCAATGTCTGAGCCTTTAAAAGAGATGTGCCAAGTTGCAAAAAGGCAATTTTCCCTTGCATTTTTACTTCTCATTTTACACAAGAAAGGCATAACAATAATTGCAACTTTTCTGTTAGTAGAATTGTTGTTGGGGGGCAAGGGGTGGTTTTGGTTTGGGCTTTTTTTCACACATCTTTTTATTCTCAGGAAAACAAAATTGGGAGAAAACAGCTTGAGAAGAACCAAAAGAAGTTGCAGGCTGTCCATTGGAATGAAATGAGTCCTCCCTGGAGGCCACCTGGCAAAGTCACATATTCTAGTAGTTACTGAGTAGTTTATTGTCTTCCAGAAGAACAGATAGTCTACAAAGTTCTGTAGATAGCCAGTAACTCTTGTTATCAGCTGATTTTCACTGAATCCGTTATATGTGTTACATTTTTTCTTTTTAATTTATTTGATCTCTGCAGTTTTAATAAACCTGTTTCTTATTTGCATTGCTATAGAAAATGTAATAATTTTGCAAATTACACATATAAATTAGTTTTGCTAATTTCCTGCTATGTCCTACATTTTTGGCAAAAATTTATATCCAGGATGTATAAAGCTGGACTCTGGCTTTCTTTTTCACCCAGTAATTAGCAGAATGGTTATTTTTTAGTTATTAGACCGCACTCCTGAGGAGTTAATTCTTGAAGAAATTACATGAGGAGGCTGTGGGGTAAGGATAATGGGCAAGGAGATGTTGGCTGTTTTGTGGTGGTAGATAGCAAAAGGTAAAGGAGCATGGAAGCAGAATGCATTTTCATACATTAATATACAAGATACAGGGAAAATATATGCATTGTAGGTAGATGAATATAGGGCTTTCATAAGCTCCAAGTCTGGCTCTGGCTGTTCCCTCATGGTAGGTCAGGCATTTTTTCCAGCAGCAGTGGAGAAAGGAGAAGGAATCTACTGCCAGCAGAAACTTGGAAGAAGCTGAAAAGATGCCCGGCTGGAGCAGCTTCAGAGGCCCACCTAAGAGGTAGAGTAAACTTGCAGTCGGCAGCAGGAGAGATGAGGGACTGCAGCCACAGCAGAATGCAACAGAATCACCAATTCGAAAGCGGCACTTACGAGAAAACACTAAATTACTTCAGGCCTTCAGACTGAGGTGGTGGTGTGCATCATTGGTGCTCTGAGTTTTTAGCACATGGAACCTTGAAGTTGGGTTTAGTCCATTAAGAAACTCCAACTGTAGTATCACAGGAGGATGAAATGCACATAAGACTCCAGAGTTTATTGTACAACAAACCTGGAGAGTCTGAGGCAAGACAGCCTGTGAGAAAGGTGTCGTATGGATCTTTTTCATAGCAGTGTCCATCTAGAGGAAGCAAGGAAGGTCCTTATGCTGACAGGTTGTGCTTAAGAGATGGAAATAAAAGTGTGGTAGAATTAGTGGCAGATATAAAAAAGAGCTTGTCAGGTGTTTTCCTGAACTGAATGCTGCATCCTTACTGACTTTAAGCCTTTCTATAACTGGATAGAAGGTTTTGACAGAAGATATTGGTGACATCTTTCAGAGGAATGAGGAGTAGCTCACAAATTCACAACTTCTCAATTAGGAAAAGATCCTGAAGTCTGTAGACAAGGGAAAAGAGCTCATATGTTTAACTTTTAGAATAAAATTTGGGGAGCTTTATTTAATGTTACATTGTAAAAGTTAGGACGTTACAGCATAACACAAATGTCAGAAGAATTAGAACAATATAAACATGTACATTAATGTATAAGAATATACATATATTTGTATAGATCCTGTCTATATGTTTATTGATGACAGAGGGAAAATATTTCATCTTTAATAAAGTATATTTTAGTATAAGCCTCAATGTTTTCATTGGATTTTAGGATACAAATCTTTATTTAAAGCTTTAATACATGGAAATTAACGAGGCAGTGTCTCTAAGCACAAGCTATTCTTTCATCATTGTTAACATGGCTAGTAGATAGGGAACTGTATGCCACTGAAGGCCAGCTTCTACAGCATTCAGCTGTTTTCTCCAGCTCCCTGACACTTGCTGACACACCAATGCAGACATTCATTTAAGGAACATAGTTTCTAAACAGTAAGCTAGAAGATGGTTAGTATCTCCAATTTTTTTTTCAAAGTATTTAGATTAGGTATCAAGTTGCTCCATCGGTGCACTAAAGGCACAGGCTGATGATAAATGATTTTCTGTTTCAAGTCTCTCATTCTGGGTAAGAAAAATTGTATGCTGTTTTCCATTGTATCCTTTTTTTCTTTTATATTCACAAAAAATGAGATCATCTTACCAGGTCTGTATATCATGGACTGCTGTGTTTAACTTTGTTAATTATGTGTTTAACTGAGTTTCTTGACTCAAACCAAAAGGGATAAATTTTTCTGGGCTGTGAACACTGATGGCAGCCTTAGCTGCACATCGAAACCTGGACTTGCTCCAGTTTGTCCGTATCTTTCTTGCACTGGGCAGCTATTTTGGTTTGAAAAGACAGGTGTTTGCCAAGGAAGGCAGGAGCCTCTTTTGAAACGGAAAATGTAAACCCCCTCCCTCTCAATTATTGTAGTTTTGAAATGAAGGGACTTTTAGGCAAAAATATGGGAACAGGAATAACAGTTCTTTACTAGGGAAAAAAAAATACAGTAATACAAAAAAACCCCAAAGCACTGACAGAGTCAGAATACACCCTGACACCCCGACAGTCAGATGTTGGTAGCAGTCCGATTAAATGGTGGCTCCAGTCCTCCTGGAGTGACAAGTGTGGTTCTGTTGAAGCAATGATTCTATAGAAGGGTGTAGTTTTCCTCTCAAGGTCTAATGGTGAGGATGATGGGCCTGGTCTTCCACTGGGAATCTAGTGGGAAAATGCTGCTCTGATGGTCTAGATTTCAGATCTAGGTAGGAAATGCTTGGCTCCTCCTCCTGGGTGGAGCATCTCACACTGGGATGATGTAATTTTATTAGTCATGCAGTGCAACTTAATGCCCCATTAACAGAAGATATCTCTCTGGACAAAGGATGGGTCATGGAAGAGATAAGGAACACTGGCCTATCTGGTTTTAACAGATGGTGATAGAATACATGCTTTTCAGTTACATTTTGTATTGCAACCTAAGACATGAGCCCAAAACTGAACATGATGCTCCAGATGCTGTCTCACTCCTAGCTACAGTGTCACACATGCTAAACAGAACAATCCCTTCCATCAACCTGCCGTGCACACTCTTACTAATACAGCCCACAATGCCACAATGCCATTGGCATTTTCTGCTGTGAGAGTCCAAGGCTGGCTTATGCTCTGCTGCTTCTCCTCTGGCACTCCTGGGTACTTTACTGCAAAGCTGCTTTTTGACTGCTGGGACTCAGGCTATGCTGTTGGCATGAGGTAATTTGGCCCCAGATGCAGGATCTACTTGGCCTTTGTTGACCATAACTGTTCCCACCATCCCCTTCTCCGACTTCCTGGGAAATACCCTACTTGGCAATACCCTGCTTGGCTCCATGGATTTAGTTGTGTCCAAGTAAATGAAGTGTTCTCCTGTTCTGTGTGGTTAGCTAGAAAAGCCGAACGGAAGATCTCGGGCTGTACGAGGAGGCAGGGCCCCGTCCTCTCCATGACGACAACCAATC
>JAOTQP010000002.1:1391351-1427039 GCA_026413545.1 Cichladusa arquata | reverse complement strand
CCATCCACCACATTGGTGTTGTGTGCGTTTTGTCCGGCCAGTTTGCACGTACGCCGTGGTCTCGCTCTGGACCAGGTTGCCCTAGCCTAGTCTGGCAACATAGTGGTGCCGAAACCCGGGAGTGCCCCCCGGCACACGGGTGCGTGTGCGCTCCGAGCGACGGGATATGTGCTGGAGGAGGAGACGACTGGAGCAGCAGGACTGACTCTGGCGGGGAGGACGCTCCCGTACCGCCAGGATGGATCTGCTTGGCAAGGTAGTCACAGAGATTTACAAGCAGTGGGGTATTAAATGTAATTTCAAGGACTTCGAACGCGCGATCACGCGATTATTAAAGTTGGGAATTATTGAACGTCCCGTGGACATCCTGCATTCGGGATGTTGGGAAAGGTGTACCAATGTGCTCGCTAAGGACGTAATCACTTCTGGTACCAGCAAATGTCTTAAAAGCTGGGGGAGGGTAACCCAAGCATTGGAAAAGGCGTTACTAGAACAAGAAACGTGGAAAGTGGCCCAACGGTGTCTGAAAATAACTCCAAAAGTGGGGGTGGGGGCCACTACTCAAACCATGTTTAGCGATTGCCTCGCGAGCTCCGGGTTACCATTCGAAACTAACAGCCCCTCGCAATCACGGTCTCAGTCCCCTACCCCTACCCCTGATTTAACAACTAATCCAAGCCCACGGTCAAATTGCGACGGTGCTCGGGCGCCCCAAGGTGGCTTCAGTAGCGCGGACCCAGAACGAGTCTGGGAAAGGCCACCGCCATATGCGCCACAACATGGCGCCGGACAAGAGGGAGAAGGGCGGGGCAAAGAACCTTTTCCCGCTACAGGCATGCACAGTTGCGAGCATGAGGGGGAGGGCACGGCCCACGGCAGGGAGGAGTCACCGGGACCCAATCAGGGAGTGCGCCCCAAAATAATTCCATACAAGGCAATAAGCCCTCTTGAAGGGAGGCAGGGAAAGGAAAGGAAAGGGCCCACCCACGGGAAAGCTAGAGGGCGGAGCCCAACCAAAAGGCACAGCCACCCGGAAGGCTCTTACCACTCAACTTCCTCCGAGTCCGATAGCGAGCTCGGGCGGGCCCGGCGGCCACCCTGGGACAGCTGGTGGGGTGAATTTAGGGACAAAAGACAATGCCCCTCCTGCGCAAAGTCCAATTCCGACTTGGATTCTGATTCGGACAGGGATCCCATGCCAACGGCCTTCACCGAATTTACCGGTTCGCCTGCAGCCCACCCCAATAAAAAAGAGCCTTCAAAATCCATGCCTTTAACGGACTGGGGAAAAGTTCAGGCGACACTTGCCGATCTGCCCGAAACTGCGGCAGGGATATTCCCTGTTAAAAGACTAGGGGATGCATATGCAGCTTACACCCCAGTTAACCCTAAAGAGGTGCAAGCCATAGTCAAAGCCATAGCTGAAAAGGGAATCAATTCCGCTATGGTGTCCACCCTGATCGACGGACTTTTCGGTAACGATGACATGCTCCCCTTCGATATCAAGCAGACATGTTGCATGATTTTTGATGGGGCGGGGATGATCGTGTTTAAGCAGGAATGGGAGGACAACTTAGAAAAAACGCTTGCCAAAGTTAGCGGGGACCGACACCCACTGCGCAACTCTAACTTCATGCGGCTAATGGGCCGTGACCCACAAATGGTTAGCCCCCAAGCGCAAGCTCATTGCCTGCGACCCGCTGAAGTTGCCGCCACAACCCGCGCTGCCAGGGAAGCCATCCGCACCGCCTGCAGGATAGTTGCCAAGCCATCCCCATGGACCACCATTAGGCAAACTGAAAGCGAGCGCTTCACCAAATTTGTCGACCGCCTCCAAGCGGCCGTGGATGCTTCTGACCTACCACCGTAAGCAAAAGGACCAGTCCTTGAAGGGTGCCTACGGCAGCAATGCAACCAGCCAACCAAAGAACTTTTGCGGTCAGTGCCACCTGGAGCTAGCCTTGCGGCGATGATTAAGCGTGTCACCAGAGAGGAGAACTTAGCCCCGATCCAAGCAGCGGTCGGTGCTGCGCTAGCCCCACTCCCAGCCGCGCTCAGCGCAGTGGTGGCTGAGGTCATGGCCGTCCAAGGTTGTCATAGCTACAGCCAGCCATCACCCGCAGACCCTCCTCGCCCAAGACCAAGAGGACCCTGTTGGGTCTGTGGAAGGAAAGGCCACATTGCTCGAGACTGCGCCCATGGTAAGAAGCAGGGAAATGGGCAGGGGAGGGGGCATACGGGCCGCACGTGGCTCCCTCCCTGTTGGGACATCCGGCGGCCCAGCTACGTGAACCCCAATGGGGCGGAGCACCTCCCAAATCCGCTGCCCCCCAGGGAGGTGACCAACTTTACAACCCAAACCTTGCCCCACACTTTAACTCAGGTGCCGCCCCCCCAAGCGCTACCCGCGCGTATAGCGCTACAGAACAGCAATGGCAGCGACACAGCGACAACCCCCGACCAGACGGTGCTCCCTTCCTGGCCTTGGTCATAGACTGTAAAACGTCCAAACCCCCGATAGTTTGGGGAATCTGTCGACACGCCCGACAGCCAGATGGTATCTGCGTTGCTCTTCCCTTTACGGTAGACACTGGGTCCGATGTCACCGTTATCCCCATAACACACTGGCCACCAAGCTGAAAGCTAGTGGACGCTCCGGCCGTAGCCGGAGTCGGAGGATTCCAGAGTGCACAGAAGAGTGTGGACCTGATAACAATAACCATCCACACTCCATATGGAGTTGAGAAGCCCGTCAATGTTCATATTTATGTTCTGTCTAACACTCTGCCACTGTTAGATCGAGACGTCCAAGCCCTACTAGGATGCAGGGTGACAAATTTACCCTTAGGGCCACTGCAACGTACCCGCCGCTCCCAATTAAATTAATTTGGAAATCATCGGACCCCGTGTACGTTGAACAGTGGCCCATATCAGAGCCTCAAATGTCCACCCTCCTCCAACTAGTCCAGCAAGAATTGGAGAAGGGACATATCGAACCTTCTGTCTCACCATGGAATACACCCGTCTTTGTAATCCCTAAACGCAGCGACGAAGGCTTCCGCCTGCTTCACGACTTGCGAGCCGTCAATAAAAAGATTCAACCAATGGGCCCCGTACAAACAAGACTTCCTGGCAACTCCTTCATTCCGGTGAACCAGCCTTGTGCCATAATTGATATTAAAGATTGTTTCTTCTCAATACCCCTGCACAAGCAGGATAAAGAGCGGTTCGCTTTCTCCATTGTATTTCCTAACGGTCATCAGCCCAACCTCCAGTTTCAATGGAAGGTCCTCCCCCAAGGCATGGTAAATTCTCCCACTATATGTCAGATTGTCATGAGCAGAGCTCTGGCCCCAATCCGAACAAAAAACCCGAGAGCCACTATTGTCCAATACATGGACGACATCTTAATAGCGGCCCCCTTGTCCAATCAGGTGGACAACTTAGCAACAGCAGTCTCGGAGGTTCTAAGAACCAATGGGTTTGAAATAGCCGAAGCCAAGATAAAAAGGGGCCCCTCAGTTACGTTTTTAGGAGTAAAAATTGAGAGCTCTTACGTGTCACCCCCTGCAGTCAAAATTCGCCGTAACATCAAGACGCTACACGATGCACAACAACTAGTAGGGACACTGCAGTGGCTGCGCAACACCGTTCTTATTCCGCCCGAAGTCATGTCACCGCAATATAACCTTCTCAAAGGCAAGCGCCCATGGGAACCCAAAACCATTTCAGAAGAAGCCGCTCGCTCGCTTGACTACATTGAAAAACAGTTATCCGTCGCTGTACTTTCCAGGTGGAACCCAAACCTGCCTCTAGACCTATACGTGCACTTCACAAAAGAAGGGGGGGTTGGAGCTTTAGCCCAGGGGCCTCCCGACTCGGCCAAGCCAGTACAGTGGGTGGTCCTTGGAAGGATTTCGCGAGCCTTTTCCCCCGGCGTAGAGTGCCTTGGGAGCCTTATCATGAAGGGTAGAAAGCTCGCCCTGAGCCATCTGGGCGTTGAGCCTGCAAGAATATATCTCCCGTTTCGAAAGCAGACCCCCACATCATCGGTAGCAATTTCAGAACATCTTGCCTTAGCCCTGTTCGGATTTGCGGGAGAACTCGGCTACGCTGCAAAGCCCCCGTAGACCCAGCTACTGGCTACAGTAGATATTGACCTCCCACCAAAAGTCAGAGACCGTCCCCTCCCGGGTCCGACAGTGTTCACTGACGCGTCTTCAACAACTTCAACAGCGGCAGTGGTATGACAAAAGCAAGGCCAATGGCAGTGCGTTAAGGCAAAGAATGAATCCCTATCAGTCCAGCTCCTAGAAGCGTCAGCAGTAGTGCTAGCCTGCGACCTGTTTCAAACTGAACACCTGAACATCGTTACCGACTCCATGTTCGTCACAAAGCTCTGCCAAGCAATGTCCCATCCGAGCGTCTCCACCTCACCCGCCGCCTTGATGATTGAAGAAGCGCTGTACTCGTGTCAAGGCACCGTGGCAGTTGTGCATGTTAACAGCCATGACCCGATCAAAGGATACTTCCAAATAGGTAACGACAAAGCTGACGCTGCAGCAAAAGGCCTATGGACTTTGCAGGAGGCACGTCAATTACACGAGTCCCTTCATGTAGGAGCCAAAGCACTAGCCAAGCAGTGTAACATCCCCATGTCTGACGCCAAGCATGTAGTAGCCACTTGTCCCTACTGTCAAAAGTCACCACTATGGTCTAGTGGCGTCAACCCCAGAGGTCTGAAGGCCTCGGAAATCTGGCAAACGGACTTCACTTTATGCCAGCTGCTCAAGCCCAGAGCGTGGCTTGCTGTCACTGTGGACACGTACAGCGGCATGATTGTCACGACCCAGCACGCCAAAGCCAACTCCAAAGCCACCATTCAACACTGGCTAACGGCCATGGCCTGGCTCGGCATCCCAAAGCAAGTAAAAACAGACAATGGGACTAACTTTGTTTCTAAAGCAATCCAAGAGTTCGCCACCAAATGGGGCATTACCTTAAAGCAGGGCATCCCGTACAATAGCACGGGACAAGCAATAGTAGAAAGAGCTAACCAAACCCTAAAACTCAAGCTAGAAACCCTAGCAAAAGCAGAAGGATTTGCTAGCGCCATCCCCCCAGCAGAACAACCACG
Source organism: Cichladusa arquata (assembly GCA_026413545.1). Taxonomy (NCBI): domain Eukaryota; kingdom Metazoa; phylum Chordata; class Aves; order Passeriformes; family Muscicapidae; genus Cichladusa; species Cichladusa arquata. The sequence goes on along the minus strand of JAOTQP010000002.1, from coordinate 1,421,902 downwards.
CTTGCTAGCCACTGCGATGCTTGCACTAAACCAATTCCCCAGAGGGGACTAAAACCAAGCCCCCTCCCAAAAACATTGGGCTGCAGAAGCAGTTAAAGAAGGTCCACCGGTTAGCATTAAAAACTAAATAGGGGAAAGGGAAACAGGGTGGAAGTTAATTGTAACTGGCAGGGGATACGCAGCGGTCAAGAAGGACGATGTTATCAAATGGTGTCCTCTAAAATCCATAAAGCCAGTACTACCCAATAAAACTAATGAAACCTTTGAGTATTCTCTTGCAGGTCTACCGCTGTGAGTCCTCCGCCGAGTTTCCAGCTTTGTTCCTGTGTCTCAGCGCCTTGCTGTTTTCAAACCTCTTCTCCACCAGCCTAGCGAAGGCGAGTGACCACCCCTATCAGCCTTGCGTTTGGACATTCCGCAACTTCCTTACTGGCGTGCTTATAGGGCGATCCGAAACCAACGCCCCCAGCTGGACCGTGCGCTTGAAAGACATTTTCACTGATGACCGAAGCGGCAAGTATGGCGGGGCTATCAAGGTAGGAACATACTGGTGTCTCAGCAGTAACCCAGGGAAAAGCCACTGCACCTACCCGGGCTACTGGTTTTGTGGGTACTGGGGTTGCGAAACCATTGTGACAGGTAACCGGTGGAAGCCGCCTAAAAAAGACGACTTTCTAGAGGTGACTGGCTGGCCAAATGGCTGCGTATCAACCAGCACCTACCAAGGTAGTCACCCCGGAAACTGCACTCACCTTACGGTCACCGTCTCACAGCCCCAAGACCCATGCTGGGCCATAGGCAAAATGTGGTCAGTGTTTAAACGCCCTGATGCTTCCCTTTTGAGAGACATTTATGACCAGGGCACTGTAATACAAATTATTAGATCTCCTTCGCCCAAGCAATACACAGCAATCAGGCGAAACAATGCCATAGCCCCCAGGAAAAACAAAAAACTAACAACCACAGCCATAGCTCCTAACCCTGTAACAGCCACCCTTAAGCCCAAAAACAACCCTCTGCCCTTTGAGCTAACACCTGAAGTCCCACCATATAGTTTATTTACTCAAATGCTAAACGCTGCCTTTATGTCCCTTAACGTGTCATACCCAGACCTCACTAAGTCCTGCTGGCTCTGTTATGACACCAAACCGCCTTTCTACGAAGGCGTAGGTCTTGGCACTCCGTTCAGCTATTCCGGAGAAAGCAGCCCTAAGCAATGCAAATGGGACACCCCCCCGAAAGGGGATTACCCTAGAAATGGTTTCGGGCCGAGGATTTTGTATCGGCAACCACCAACTAACAGTTCAAAGTAAACAATTTTGTAATGCCTCAGTTCCCCTTGATAAGCAGTACCTTTGGGCTGTTCCTGCACTTGCAGGCACTTGGGCCTGCCACACTACTGGTATTACTCCCTGTATTACCATCACGCACTTTGATGAAAATAACGACTTTTGTGCTCAAGTCATTGTCGTTCCCAGAATCCTATACCATATGGATGATGAGGTGCTACTCCATTTCCAAGAAGAACTACATCGGCGAAAACGAGAGCTGGTAACCGCCGCCAGTCTTGCAGTGTTATTAAGCCTAGGAGCGGCAGGCACAGCCACTGGCGTTTCTGCGCTAGTGACGCAAAAACATAACCTGCTGCAGCTGCAACAAGCAATCGATGAGGACCTACTTGAAATCCACAACAACATTTTAAGGCTGGAAGGGTCCCTGTTCTCCTTGTCGGAGATGGTTTTGCAAAATAGACGAGGCCTAGAGCTCCTGCTAATGCAGCAAGGAGGCTTGTGCACTGCCTTAAATGAGGAGTGCTGCACTTACGTTAACCACTCTGGCCCCATTAGAAAATCCTTGGCCAAGCTTAAGGACAGGCTCCGGTGCTGCAGCCAAGAGTTTCAACAACAAAATTGGCTCAACTCCCTTTTTAGTCAGCACCCCTGGATTACCGCTCTCGTATCCACCCTAATCGGACCAGTTATAATTATTGTGCTTGTGCTCGTGTTTGGACCTTGTTTACTTAACAAAATAACCCAGTTTGTTAAAGCCCGCTTAAGCCGAATTGATATTATGCTTTTAGAACAGAGGCAATTAGCTTGAAAGGTTTGCATTTTTATTACTAACATGCCTAAAAGTTTTACCAACATAAAGTTAATGCAGTTATAAAAGTTTATCCATTCATGGAGAGGGGGGAAATGTGGTTAGCTAGAAAAGCCGAACGGAAGATCTCGGGCTGTACGAAGAGGCAGGGCCCCGTCCTCTCCATGACGACAACCAATCACGTAAGCATGCCACAGTTACTTAAGTCGGCGCTTACAGAAAATAAACGCATTTTGCCATCCACCACATTGGTGTTGTGTGCGTTTTGTCCGGCCAGTTTGCACGTACGCCGTGGTCTCGCTCTGGACCAGGTCGCCCTAGCCTAGTCTGGCAACAGTTCTGAAAGGGCAAAAAGCAAAAAGGACATTAAGCAGCTTTTTCCATGTCCTGTATTACTAAGTCACCTGGCACCCTGAGGAGCAGGACCCCATGTTTCTTTCTGCCCATGGACTTCCAGAAGCACCTTTTGTTGCCATTTGAGTCCCATATGAGCTTTCAGTCTTGCTGAGCTTTGACTTTAGTAAATGCTTCCATGTTTTAGTGAATGTAGAGTAATGTCTCTGTTTTGCTCCATCGTGCAAGTACTCTCCACCATCTCTGTGCTTGCCTACTCTCTGAACTGCAGCAGGAGAGCCTGTTCTGCACACTGGCTGCCTGCCCCACTTGCTTGACTACACACACGTCAGAATGGACTTTTCTTGTTCTTTGATGGGGATGTCAATGAAGATCAACTAGCACTCCCGAGTCTCTTTGCTTCCCAGGGTAGCCTCCTGTGAGATCCTGCGAAACAGATCCCTAAAAAACCATCCGTATCCCCTCCTCAAGCCAAGGCTGTGGTTCTGTTTCCTTTACTGTTTCTTACATGATTATAAGTTTCACATTCTCAGACTTAGGGCAGCCAGGAGGCCATCAGCTTTCACAACCCAGACTTGTTCATCCCTGTAGCCCTCCATTAGCTAACGTCAAGTCCCAGGCACCTCTTAGGGCATCAGCACTTCCACCTTCAGATTTCTACTTACCTGTTGGCTTTCAAAGAACAATTTCTGAGATTTTAACAATATTTATTAGTTAGATTTTCCCTTAATGGTAATAAAGTAATTGCAAAATTCTTACCTGATTATTTCAACCTGGGGCATGGAGAAGTCTGCTCTTATTAGCAGATTGCATTCAGGCAGGTGAGCTATTTTCAACATAGCACATAATTTTAACACCTACACTCAGAGGAAAAGTTTTAGTGAAAGTCTTTAGTACTGCAAGGTATTTTTCTCTTTTACTACTATTTTCTTTATGAATTCTCTTTCTCTGTGATGCTTTTATTTCTGGATAGCTTCAGACTAGAACAATTGAAAGTTTTTTCATGTAATTTTTCAATTAAGAAAGCATCAAAAACTCCCATTGTATGTTAATAATTTTTCATTAATAGAAATACAAAATTAATATATATTAATGATCATTAATTATAAACCGGCTTGTCTGGTCCTCGATGACAGCAAATGATAGAAGGATAATATCAGTAACTTTCAGCATTTAACTGTTACAATGCCCAGGTGGACCTCTGTATTAGCCATTCCCTGGTTAACTTTTATTTTTCTTTGCACCTTTTAACATACTGTAATACATTGAGTACCCATTCCCATATCCTGATTTCTAGCCAAACAATGAGGGAAAAACAACAGGAAAAAATTTAGAGGAAGGGAAAATATTTTAGCTGTTCCCTATCTATTTCACTTTCTTGGAGAAGCATCTGGAGAATCATTGCAAATAAATGACACTTTGGGAAAAAACTTTCTTAGCTACCCTGAATTTTTCTATGCTTCTTAGCACTTCTAATACTGAAGTATAATGAGATATACAGAGGTGATTTAGCACTGAGCCTAACTGCTGGACTATGTTCTTGGTTGAAATGGGAGCCAGAAAGATTTATGTTGCAAAAGATCAGGAATCAAAAGAAAGAGCAGTGAGAAAATAAAAGCAAATTGTACTGTCATTATTAAATTTGTCATTTGTAGAAACAGTGGTGGTTATGGACTTGATGTTGGATGATGCACAAGCAAAATGTAAAGATGATCTGCCGCAGAAGGCTCCCTATCCCAGAAAATATGCAAAGAGATTTAGCCAAAAGCACAAGGAGAATGAGGAAGGCAGCATCACTTGCTGAACAGCAGCTGTGGTATGATTGTATCAACAGCTCCTGGCAGTTTGGTTTCACAGTCCACCAGCTACTGTCCTTGCTTGCTCTCTTGCCTTCAGCAGGAAAGCCAATGTGCTAATTTTCCCCTTGACTCTTCTGCTGACTATGTGGTTAAGCATCCTCTCTCTGGCTTCCTTTCTTCTCATGTACCAAATTTCCTCTCTTTCCTGCTTAAGAGACCAAATAATCTGTCCATTCTTGCTGTCATATAGCACCTCCAAAAGAGATGAGTCTGCTCAAAGGATGAATCTGCCATCCATATTGCTGTACAATTTAAAGAATTATTATGGCATTAAACCCTAACATCAGCTTGATTCTTATTTTCCCTTCAACAGATGGTAGTGCATCAAGCTGTTAAATTTCACTGCAACAAAACTGACATTCTGTTTAAAGTTTCTATTCCTTATGTGAATCAATAAAATGTAGAAATGCTGCACTGGAGGAATATTCTTTACAAATGGCTATGCGTTTGTAACCTATCCAAAGCAGAGGTTCTTGATAATGACCCCCAATTTTCAAGGGTTTGGATCATGAAGTGTCACTAGACAGGGAGGTTATATGCAAATAAATCAGGATGATTACAGGAGGAAACAAACAGGATTAAAGAAGACTAAAGAAGACTATGCTGAACACTCAGCATAGCAAGTGCACATTAAGTGTTTCACAAAGACTTTCTACTGATTTGCAACTCAAATACCCTTTACACTCTTTCCTTTGTAATTCACTTTCACAGTTTCTCACACAGATTTTTTTTTAATAATCCTGTGCACCAGTTAGAGCACTCATAAGAGAAAGAGTGGAGAGAGATTTTTGTCTATATAAAATTCTTGCTCCCAGTCAGTAGTAGATGTAGAAGTACAATTATGAAATGGAAATGGATGCAAAACATAAGTTGCTTAATAAAATTGAACTAGCAAGACTGTAGCACTCAGAAGTACTGCTACGAGGGAAGGAAGAGAAATACTGCAGTCCAGAGTGCAGTCAGAGCCTCTGCACTGGATGCCATCGTACTTCACTCCCATCTGCCATTTTCTGCATATCAGGTTTGTGCCAAAAATCCATCAGGCTTGTGGGGCCATGTCACAGGGCTGCAATGACATCCCAAGCTCTTGCATTGTCTCACCACTGATGGGTAAAACAGAGCAAGGACAAGACTGGCCAGTGGGGTTTTGTACAGATTTCAGTCTTTCATAGAGGCTGAACTTCCCTGTTCTGATCTGACAATGTTTGGGAAAATACCCTGAACAAGCTTCTGCCCATACATGCCAGAGCAGGATTTACAATAAGCAGGATGCATTATAGTCATGGCTGGCAAGGCTCTGTTGTCATCAGTTTAAATATATAATGCCTTTAAAAAATTAATAAGCTGTTGCCATAATAAAATACTCAATGGGCAATAAGTGAGTCTTACTCATCTTTAGTAAAATTGGCAAATAAGAATAAGCACCCACATATTTGTAGCTTTTGTATGAGGCCTAGATTGCACTGGAAAACAAAGAATATTTAAGGGAAGAAGCAAGGGTTGCTGTTTTGGCCTCACTTAAAAATCTTAGTAGCTGAAAGACAGATCTATTTTGCCACATAAATTCTGAACTCTACCTCTTTAAAGCAAATTAAGATTTTCAGGTGCTAAACGTTTAAACTTCCCAGAGATTTCACTTGCGTTCAGGTCCAGCCATAGCTGGAACAAATTAGAGCACACAGCTAGTGTGGCAGAGTAATCATTAAAGAGATGCTCCCAGTATCTTGTGGGAAGAGGTATGACTTGATCCCCCGTGTTAGACAAATGTGACTTCTCAACCCTGACTCATGACCAAATCAGGGGTCATAAAACACACATTCTTAACTCCCAGATCTATATCGTCCCCTGCAGATGTTGCTGCTTTTCATATAAAGTTTTAGCTGTGCAAAGGTCCTCATAAAGGCATCAGCTTCTGCTACATTGGACTGTGTCACCCCCCCACTCAGTCCATCACATATACTCTTTGGTTGTTGAGGGTAATGAGAACTTACATTTTAGATAATTATAGTGCAATACATTGAAAAGCTACATATAGGCATTGAACAAAGCTCAGCAACCATCCCAGTGTGCCTTAAAAGATGTCCTAAGTCCCAAATTCTGGTGGTGTTGCCAGTAGCCTCTATCACCCATGTTTAGGAGAAAATTCAGTGCCTGAACATTAGCACTTAGTGTGTTGCAGATCCACCAGGTGAAGGTGACATAGTGTTGTGCTCTACTGCAGGTCACAACACCTGCTCATAGGAGTTTTCATGGAAAAGAAGTTTAGAGAGAAACCTCAGAGCAAGTACAGAAACCCCCAAATTGTTCATTGCAATGGACTGTTGCCAGTGTGACTGGCTAGACAGACACACACCGAGACTTGAGGGAAAAGTTGAGGAAGTATCTGGACATGAGTAGAGAAGACCGTTGCACCATCTGGCTCTGTGTTTGAGTAAAGTATGTATTAAAGTGTTTTAGGGGAAGAGGCAACAAGCTATAACCATGAAGTCATAGCCTGAAGTTCCCCTCCACCTAATCACGAGAACACACCACGTTTTACAGACAGTGATTCACGAAGCCAACAAGCACAATCCCTTACCACAATTGTAGGGTGGACATCTTGTGATCAGCACCTGACCTGCCCCCAGTGCTGCACATGGGCAAAAGCTTTAGCAAAAAACATTACCTTTTCACCTTTTCCATAGCCTTTAAGTTCCAGGTGGAGTAGGAACTTTCATCTGCCGCTTCTGGAGTTCAAGCTGCTGGATGCCCTGCCACAGCTGTGCTCCTGCCTGCCTGGCCCTGCTCCCTACAACTCCCCACTCTCACTCTCCATAGCCCTTCTGTCTCTCCCATAGCCTACCACCCACATAAGACCACAGCATGGACTCAGAAGCTGCACACCTGCTGGGGAGCCTTAAAAGCATTCATTACACATTTATAACTCTGCCCTGCTGCAGCTGCTGGTGTGGCTGTACCTCTGGGATGGATGGGGATAGAGCAAACAATATTGCAGCAGGGGGAGGTGGCACAGGGCTTAGTGGAGCTTGCTGCCAGCAGAGAGGCTTTCTGCTGATAAGGATTACTTCTGCTCAGTTACTTTTTTTAATGACTCCCATCAGACATGTTCGAGTATTTCTTGTGGCCACTGACCCCAGCAAACTAGGTTTTTTGTCTGGCTCCAAATTTTTTGAATGCAATTGAAAAAAAAAGCCCCAACAAAGTACACTACATGTTACTTCACTTCTGGCATGGTGTTCAGGCCTTCAGTCCCTCCTGGGTGCCAAGCCTTTTGTAAATATGATTATGATAAATATTTCAGATGTATGGCATGCGGTCCATTACACAAAACCTTGCGTGACCAGGGACAGGGGCTGACAGGGCAGATAGGGCCAGCATCTCTCCCAGGCGACTGCTCAAACAGGACTAAGTGCTGCTGCCAGCTGGTGCTCTGACAGTGAGGAACAAAGCACTTTGGGCAGCTCAGTAAACCCAAATCTCAAATTAAAGTATGGGTCGAGAACGTCTGTTTTGACTGAAACTCTCAAAATAGCTTAATTTACTTTTCTAAGTGAGAAAGCTTTGGAAATGTGTTATTTTTGCTGCTTTACAACCTGGGATAAATGCTGCTGGGAAGCTGATTTTCAGCCAAGATTCACTTTGCCAGTTAATGAAGGAGGTTGCATTAAATGGCAGTAGCAACAACAGGACACGGTGCATTACCACACCCCTAGAGAGCAGCCAGGAGGGATCCCACTCAGCCTCATCTGCACCTGGGGAGCAGAGAATTACTCTTTGCCCTGAGGGTCTCCTTTTACCAGCATGATCACACAGGGACACTCTGCTCACTTATATTCAGCTCTTGTTGTTGACAGCAGTAACACACAGAGAAGTTGGCATGAATGTTTTTACCAAAGGAGCTTTGGTACGGGTAGACCTTGGAAACCTAATCTCTCCTGAGCATAAGTGCACACATATATTTGTCACTAAGTTTGTGTAGAGCATCAGGAACTGCTTATTTTTCTTCATTCATGCCTTATATTGATTTGTTGAAAAAATAGGCATTTCTGTAGTCTTACAGCAAAGAAAATTGCCGAAAACAATAGGGAAACTAGAGACAGATCTTTTATTATGGCACTGAAAATATTCTAGATGTGTGTCCAAAGCGCTGACTCCTGCAACCTAGCAGGCTTGTGGTATGGTATAACTCATCTCTTGTATTACTGTGCCCTGTACCCTTGCTAAAATGCTAGCAAGCACCAAGCTAGTTGAAAGTGCTTCTCTAGGTGAGAGGGAGGGGTTGTCATCTAGGCTTATGTCTAATTTACAGAGCAACACTTGGGAGGTCTGGAGCTGCCTTCAGTGTGCTGCTGAGAAGGCCTGGTGAGCCAGCTGGCACTGATGCTCAGTGTCACCCCAGCGAATCCCTCGGGCCAAGCCCACATGTGCTCTGCCAGCTGCCTCTCCCGTGGGACCCTCACAGCCTGGCAGCAGCACAGATAGGGGAGATCACCCAGATGTGATCTATGGGGTCATGTGCACTCAACTGTAGCTGGAGGATTCACATATGTAAAGGAGGAGCAGGAACTTGGGAAGGAGGGTGTTGCTAGAAAGAAAATTCAGAAGATGGGGAACATGTGGCAGCTTCCTGACCAGTATCCCAGCTGTGGGAACTGAGGAATAATGGGAGCTTTTCAACTGGATTTTCAGGTGCACTCTAACCCTGAGTTCCACTCCTCATGCTTGAAGTTTTGTGGTGCAGATTCGGACCGCTCCTGAGTTGCCTCTGAGATGTTGCCTGATCTGGGAGACACTGGGAGAGGAGGAAATCTGAATGGACAATGCCCAGGGAAGTGTGGATGATGCTGGTGCTGCACACAGGGAATGAGAAATGGAGGCTAACAGGAGAGGCTGCTAAGGACTGGGATAGGCATTATCAGTGAAAACAATTGAGTGGCACTAGTTCTTTCTATCCACTCCCATCTGTGTTCTTTTCTTCTGGACGCTTTTGCCAGCATTAGGGCTGTATGTTTGGCCAGTGTAATTTGCAACAGCCTTGTATTTCTACATAGGTTTCCCTGATGGGAATTTATTTTATTGTATATTATTGCAGAAAGGCAATGAGAATCAGATTCCCCCTGAATAAATATAATCATTATTACTACTGTTGTTGTTATTATTTATAATCTACTCAGTGCACTTTCAGTGTAATTCCTAAATTTCAAAAAAGGAAGCACACAGATGGGAAAGGGGCAGACAATCCATTGTAAATACCTGGCAAGTGCTAGGAAAGAAATATGGTGCAGTAACTCTTGCAGTAAACCTTGCCAGAGGGAGTACTTGCCATGAAAATACAAAACTTAAAAACAAATATGTAGCAACAAAGGAAGATTTAATTAAATGAAAATACAGAGCAAGCAAGAGAAAAGCTGAATTCTGGCACCTAAACAAAAGCATGAAGAATAACTTGAGATAAAAACATTATTGTAATTAAAAGGTGACAGAAAAGGGACCAAACACAGCTAAAAAAAGGTTTGTTGGAGTTATCCACTCAAGAACAAAAAGTCTTGGGGAAAAGTTGGCTTGCTTATGCTTGCTGGAGGAGCTGTAGATAGTGGCTCTGAATGTTTATGTCTGCTCTCCAGAAATAGTATTATTGTAAGATTATTTTGCTAATCGCATGACATTCCATAATCTGTTTTTGCTAGACGTGGTACAGGAACTGTGATGATATCAGTCAAGATTTGATTGTGATGTTTAAATGTTCTCAAAAGCATGGCTCTTCAACTGTTTAAGAGCAAACTCAGAGCATTTGTGGTGAAGCAGTCTTGTGGAAAATGCAGTTCAAACTGCTAAAAGCCTGCTTTAAAATTCAAGCTAGTACTTGACACTGTTAAATTACAACATGGCACCCTAGAAACTGGCACTGCCACTTGAAAATAGATTCTCACTCACCGAAGTATTGTTTAATTGAAATCTTTTATATCAGAAAGGTTAAAAAATTTTCACAGTCAAGGGAAGTTATGTGCATCCATTTAAAGTCTTTTGTAAAACATGGCCCAAGAAACAGAGTCCTCTTTTAAAGCAATTTTTTTTTACTCCCATGAGTACCTTACAAAACAGGGGTATCCTGTGAGGAAATGGGAAGCCTCAAGATCTTCAATGGACATGTGCCCTGGACTTCAGTTCTAAAATGGACCTTCATATTGAGGGGTAAGTTCTGGCTACATCAGGGAAGAGGCCTGAGCAGAGCCCTGTGCAAGCCAGCACCTTTGCTCTCCATTTTCCTTCAGCTCTTCAAAGCGACTTGGAAGCTGCACACTGATCTTTAAACGTGTAATCAAGTTAGTCATAATTGTATGGGCATCTTCCACTGTGTGGCTCCTGCATGTAAACACACTTTGGTGTGGGAGCAAGATTAGAAATGATTCTGTGTAGGCACAGGGATCCAAACTGAGAATCCGCATTTTTTGAGGTACCCCTCTCCCTCCTGTCCTATATATTATTGGAGTTACTCAGTGGCAAAAAACTGAGCAAGGTGGAATCTTTAAGGCTCAGTACACCTTAGCACATTCCTTTCTGATGTTTAAGGTGTTGATTTAAGTCATGCTTTTAATTTAGAGCAGTTCAAGTAAATTTTCTGATAGTCTCTGCCAGCATCTTCAGTCAGCTATATTCATATTGTTCTTGACTTTGTTATCATCTTCCCTGCCCATCACCCTCCTCCTGAGCACAGTTACAGGCTGGTAAGGTCACTGGTCCCATGCCTAGCATGAAATAACATGTACCTCTTTGAATATCACTGCATAATAACTTCTTAGTGCTTGCATTTTCTATGTTAAAGCAGCAGGAAACTAAATTAATGCAAGTCTCAATTCTCAGTGCAGCGCAGGTGGATACGTGATGTCACCCTCCAAGGGCACTGAGGTATGTTCCTCACACCTTCCTGCCTGTTACACTGCTTGTTTGATATTAAAGGCACCAGGAGTGTGCAAGTAAAATACTAAAAGTATTTTCAATCTAGGTTAACTGGAGGCAATGCCAAGGGATGCCCCATCCCTGGAAATGTTCAAGATCAGGTTGGATGGGACCCTGAGCAACCTGATCAAGTGTTTGGTGTCCCAGGTAAGGGTGTGGGGGATGGAACTAGATGATCTTCTTTAAGGTCCCTTCCAATGGAAGCAATTCTGTGATTAAAGAAATGCAAAAGGGGTAATTATGTCCAGTTTTCTGATAGAAAATATATTGCCCAAGTATTTCTATACACTGTAGCCTAATAACTGTAATCCTGGCTTAATTTAATGATTAAATGATTCAGAACAGGAATTCTCTCCAAACATGTCTCTTCTCCTCAGTTCTCTTTTAGGGAGGCTTAGATGACTGACTGTCTGGAAGTTATTTATAAACCAGTAGGTTTGTATTTGGGAGTTTGAGAGTAACTTGCCTTCTGTTAGCTGAAGAAGAAAAGTACTTCCTTTGTAGCTCATGCTCTATTTGTTTCTAATCAGTCAAAAAAAAGACAAGATTAAAGGCTTGGAGTACAGTCATTACTTTTATGGAAAGCTATTCAAACTGCAGTAGTAGAGATTATAAAGAATTTGAGTCTAGAGAAAGGAGAAAGAATATGAAAAAATGGGGAAGCTCTTTCTACAGGGCAACCTTCTATTTTTTTACCCTTGAAAATGGTATCTATATTATTAGGGTGATTTGAAGAAAAGAAAAATCAGAAACTGACATGCTGAGGTCTAGCTGCTTAAGTGTGTTTTGTTCAAATGCAAATGCCATTGTACCACAAAGCTGTCTATTTCTGCAGGGTGTTTAAGGCTACCCGGGATCTTCTGACTGATAGAAGGTTACGGTGAGCTTGTGCTTACTGCAAGGAATATTCCCTAATTCCTCTAGCTTGATGTTGCTTACTAGTGAATGTTTAAAGCTGGAGAGATTCTTGAATCCCCTTTTAAGTCAGCAGGGAATTGGGGTCTTTAAATTTATCTGCCAATTAGAGCCCATTGCTCTTAGGTTCAGGTCATTTGATATCCCTGGCACCTGCAGATATACAGTCAGCAGTACTGATCAGCACTGACAAGCAATCCATAGAGCAGACCGCTTCTTGGAGCTTTCACAGGCTTTTCACATGGCACAGAATTATGGAGCTATGCAGATATTCAGGCTGCCCTCATAGTTGTTAGTGCTGTGGTTGGGAAGAGACACAATGGCTTCTGTCCTGGTTTTCGTGCTCCCATTTCAATATTTATTCAGCTTCATTGTCCCTTTTCCAAATACTTTTTTATTGTCAGGAGTTCATATCCCCCCTCCCCCGTTTTGTTTTTTTCAGTTATCAGCCACTGAAATGCCAGGAATCTGAATAGTTAATGCTCACATTCATTTTTATCTTAGGTTTCAGAATTATTTTTTTTAACTAAGCAAGGAAGATTTTAACCACCATCATTTTTCAACCTGTTTGTAGGAAAGTAGAGATATATCAAGTTATACCCTATCTATATCTATAATTCTGACTTTGGAAAGAGATTGTCACTAGCGCACGTTAAGCAGGTCATAAATGTTTCCTGGGAGATGGGAACATGTTCCAAGCCAAAGACTCTTTGTCTGTGACAGCCTTTTAGAACACCACAGCTCTGAATTTGGCTGCTGAATGGACTGCAATCATTATTATTGCATCTTTTAGTTATAGAGAGAGACACAATAAGTAAGTCATGACGTTTAAATCAATGCCTACCAGTTATACGAAGGAAGCCTTTGGGCAGACCTTTCCTCTGTAAGGGATAAGCTGTAGCAGAGTCTAATTTTATCCTGCAGACCATACTGGGGCAGCCACAGCTCCTACCTCTCCCCCTTTCCCTTCTCTGTCTGGCAGGGACCTTCATGTGTTCCCGGGGCTTTGCAGAGCTGTAGCAGGGAAGTGGGAGGAGAAGGTGGAGGTCGTAGAGAGGCAGGATTTCAAGGGTGTTCCTGTGGCTGCAGTGCTGCTCCTCATCTACCTTTACTGTTGGGACTGGATGTCCTGTGTCAATGGGCCCCAAGCCGTGTGGCTGCTCCCCAACACACTGTGTGAGAACATGGCTTTTCTTCCTGCATGGCATACCTGGATGGAGAGACAAGGCAAAGAGATCTACCTCACTTTTCTCCTTCATAAGGAAACATCTCTATCCCTGTAAATAGAACCATTCTAAATTTTCTGCAGTAAAATGCTGAAAATTAGATTAGCTTTATATTCAGGGTAATCATGTGATACTTCATCCAAAAGTTATGTGGCCTATTTTTCTTTCTTGTGTTTTGGGGGAGGCACATTATGTACACTGCAATAAAATGTAGTCATACAAAAACAATCAAATTCTGAGTATGAGGATAGTTTAAAAATATTCACAGTTTTAGGATGATTGCATAAAATGATGTTTGGTACTAGATTAAATATGAAAGAAAATACTAGATCACAAATCCTTAAAAGGAGAATTCATTCTTTCTGTGGAAAAAAAAATTATCAGAAAAATAATAAAACCTGATGCAAGTCTGAAAATTACTATGTATTTCTTTACTGTATGTAAAAGTGACAGAGGAACAATTTCTAAGCCTCTGATGAATGGTCCTTTCTGACCTTCTGAAATATTTCTCTTCTGAATAAACATTAGAAACTGTAGATAAGTTTTAATAAGAATTAGGATATATTGCCCAAGGTGCACTCATGACTGATTAGATGATCTCTAAACTGATTTGCCATGCATCTGACTTGTGTGTGGAAGTAAGTAAGTAAATGGCTCGGTGCACTGATAATGGGACTACATTTTTATTACAAATTCTGTTGAAATTGAAACAGGCTGCCTTCAGCCAGATACCAAAGGACTCTAAACAAATTCCAGACAGAAACCAGGACTTACCCTAGTACGTGTCCTAACTACTAAGCATCAACATTTTTCTATTATGCTGCTTAAAACTTACTTTCTAGTTAATGAGCCTTTTGGCTCCTTTGGGTAGTTAAATTCTGTACTAAAGGCAGGCAGCTCCAGAAGGACCTCACAGGTCTAAGTGAGGGGGGAAAAAAGGCACACAGTCATCAATATAGATTACTCTGTTAAAGTGAAGTGCTTCTAAAGAAAAAATAATCTGTGCTTGTGGGATGCTGAGCTCAAAACTGGCAGTTGCAACGCCGGAGGTGATGCCAAAGTTGCTGGTTCTGTGGAACCACAGGCAATGATGTGCCCTCAGAGTCCTGGGTGTTGGGAGTTTGGTGGGACTAGGCTGAATATTGGCCAGGTTTTCCCTATCAACATCCCACACTCCTGCTGTGTTTACTTACTGTTAAACAACCTTCCAGCACTGTTGTTGAATATTAGGACATGCTAGAGGGGTTGCAAAATCTGTATTTCCTATAACCTGTAGATTTCCTTGTATCCAGATGACAATTTGCTCGGCATGATGTCTGTATAAAATCCCTGGGTGAGACACTAGCTTGCCATTGGGTATCATGTGTTGACCTAGGCTTCTAATATAGCTTGCAAACCCCACTGTATTAATTGTGAGCCTGAACATTATATGCTATAGTGACTAACTCTTAGGTGCCCATATTCTTTGTGGCTATATTTCTTCATATTGGTAACATTCAGTGGAATATGCATGGTCAGCTTTGTTTTCCTCAGTCTCGTATCTTGCAGAGAGTTTCCAGATGCTTATTGGGATGTTTATTGTGATGGCTGGATGGTTTTACTGTGTTTTTGGTAAAGGGCTGAAACTCTGACCGTGCACTGAGACTGAACTTTTCCCATACAGAGAAATTATCTTCTGTACTACCATAGTTGGACATGAGCTACTAAAATTCTGTGCTCACATAAAACTTAATGTTTCTGGGGTATCGATTGAACAGGAGAAGTGGTTTTAAATATATACTCCTGTGTGTTTTCTGTGGCAATGAGAATAATTAGTTTGTCATATGCCATGTTTGGCATATCTCACAGTCACAAATATAAAAATATTGAAATATTAATTAATAAAAAACCAAATTGTTTGAAGTTTTTAGATAGAAATCTGGAAGGATAACATTTATTCCCCAGAAATTAGGATTGAAAATATATGCATAATTTAAAGCTACTGTCAAGTGATTTCTTGCTTAATTGGCTGTAAAACATTACCTGAGTGTTCTACATTCAGCCTTCAGTAATAAAGCAGAACATGCATACTCTATATTATGCATAATATGTACTAAATAGTTACATATGATCTATATTATGCATTATCCATTTTGCATTACCTGCATAATCTTTATTAAGACAATCCGTTACAAATGCATATCCAGATTATTGACACATCCTCTTTCATTGAATAGAACACAGTTTTGAATATTTAACCTAATTTTCTTATTTCAGCAGCATAGCAACACATTCCGTAGGTTTACAGGAGGATATAAAAATATCAGCATGTCTAAATCTGTGTATATTTCATATCAGTTCTAAGAAATGTCTATCCTCATTTATCCAGATATATACAGAGATCTGCAGAGCATTAGGTACTTAGGCAACACTCCCATTCTGGTTATAACTTTATCTGATTAATCATAGAATTATGGAATATCCTGAGTCAGAAGGGACCCACAAGGATCATCAGGTCCACATTTTGGCCTTGCACAAGACAGCCTCAAGAATCACACTGTATGCTGATTTTGACCAATGACTCTGTTGTTCTCCACGTGTTTTTCAATACCTCCCAGAATAATCTTCTCTATGATTTTACAAGACACTGAAGTGAGACTGACAGGCCTGCAATTACCAGCTCAACTTTCTTGCCCTTCTTGAAAATTGTGACAATGTTTGCCAGCTTTCAGCCAACAGGGATTTTTTCAGATTCCCAAAACCATTCAAAAATCATTGAGAGAGATCTTGCAATGACTCAGAGAGATCTTTGAGTACCCTGGGATGAATCCAGTCAGGCCCCATAAACTCACAGAGATCCAGCTGGAGCAGCAAATACCACAAGTTCAGCGTCCACTAGGTGTTTATCATTCTTGCAGTCATGGTCCTGCTGCTTGAGGACCCCCTGAGCCTGTCATCAGTGCTGATGGCTGAGGCAGATAAAGAATTTGATATCTCTGCTCTGTATCCCTGTTTGTGAGATGACCATCAAGTAAAAGGTCAATGTTTTTTCTGGTCTGCCCTTTGCCATTAATATATTTTAAAAACACTAATTTAGATACCTGACCTCTTAAACTCTTATTTTTCCTTGCCTTTTTTTGTTCACCACCTGGCCTGAATTTTCATAATTTAACCACCTGTGATTTTAACTCTTAACTCCAGAAACAGTGATAAAAAAGGCTTTAGGAAATATTATACTATTTGACATAAGTAGACATAACCACATTCTTTCAAGATGGAAAACAGAGCTTGCTTATGCTTTGATACCTAATGGCTTATAAGCACATAATCACCTTAATGTAAGGAAAACATTCTCCTTCAGATGGTTCAGCTGGCACTCAACCATCAATCCATGCTTTGTTTACACTAATTCTTTATACTTGCCTGACACCTCTGTTTCACTTAAAGACAAATCTAGCACCACACTTCCTAAATGCAGGAGGATGATGCAGGGGAGGCATCACTAACTGTTGGTAAGCATATGTTCTGTGACAAGAATGCAGTTGTATTATTTGGTTGCTCAGATCTGTTTTGAGGGATAATCCTAAACAAAGGATCTTTTATGGTACATTGTGTCTAAGGACCTGTATTACACTTGCACTAGTGGCTAGACCTGATGTGACAAAGATGAAATGGGATAGATTATGGCAGCTAAATGAAGTGTACCCTCCAAATTATTTGCTTGATTTGAAATAGCAATCAGATTTATTGCAGCCTAAATCATGATCTGAAAAAAGATGTAGAGGAGTCTTACAGAGAGAAATTTTAGTATTAAATAGAACACAAGTCTACTGTCAGATGTAACTTTTTCACCTTTAAAAAAAAAGTAATCAGAACTGTTTAGAGAACTACAAATCGCATTTTTGTCATGAGTCCTCTTTTTCTCACACTATGTGGGGCTGCGCTCTGTGTTGCTGTAATATCCAACATACGTAGCAAGTTGAATCATTAACATTTATTACTGCTGAGTTCTAACATGGTGGAGTGTTTTCATTGCTTGAGAAGTTATTTTGGTGCTATCATATCACACAGCTGTGTGATCATAGGAGGTATTAAATTAAATAGGATGTATTCCCTAATTTCTCCAGCAGAGTTTTTAAAGCTTTGATGGAGCAGATGACATAATGTTGTCTTTTGATGTCTGGAATAACATTTAAAATTCCAATTTTGCATTCATTGCTAGAGACATAGAGTGACTGTTGCTCCATCAAACAGAGATTCAGCATAACTGTCAGATGTTTGGAACAGTCCAGATTTGTTGACACTCAACCACAGTTAGGAAAGTAAGTCAGAGATGATATACATTTCTGCCTCATTCCTGTACTACACAAAACACTAATAAAAATGCAAATAGCATGACAAGATGTCTGCAGTCTATAAGTAAGATTGAATTTTGTGTGAAGTAAGATATTTTATTGGTTTTGAGACCAGTTGCCTCAAGCAAGAGGGTAACAACAAGATTTTCGCAGCAAATAATAAAGTGAAGTTGATTCCATCTTTGCAGACTTGAAAAGACTGCAGAGTGTTATCTAATTTGGATTTGGAGTTTCAAAAGATGTGCTAAAGAAATAACAAAGTTGGAAGAGTCAGTGAAAGATGACGTTTGTTACTTGTAAAGTTTGTCTGTTCATCTGTGATAGAATCTTCTGCTGAAGCATCTCTCTAAGCTAAATTCTTATCTTTTTGTTCTGCAAGCAAAATGGAGGTAAATCAGTTGTTGACAACATTAATAAATATGAATGTGGTAAATGTGGCTTCTAGGAAGGCAATAGTAAAATCTGTCCAAGAGGATGTGTGTGGTTGCCTTCATACTAATTACTTTCTTACCACAGAAATTTATCTGCCTCAGAGAAAGGTGAAATAGAGAATTGATTATTTTCTTCAGATCTACTCTTTAATCACACCTTAATTGTTGCAATGCTGAATTCTGTAAGTCTGAGAATCTTTCTGCTGGCTCTCATGAAGGGGGATGAAATGTGAACAGTTCTGCCCTCAAGACCAGGACCAACATCCATCAGGATCACCTGTTCTGTAGGTGAGCTTTGCCTGAGCTGGGCAGTGCCTCACTGTGTCTAGTCCTTGGTTCCTTACCCTCACCTCTCCCAAGAGCCTCTCCCCTCGGCCCCATTTTGGAGGCACCATTCCCTCACACACCAACCTGCCCTGTGACCATCATCACTTCCAGCGTGGGTCTGGGGTGACTCAGGGAGTCCAGTGCAGTGGTGGCCAGCTGTGCTGGTACTTGTGCTAAGACAGCAAAAAATAACAGCCAAAGAATTATGCAGATGTCATTGCAACTTAGAGCCTGAAAAAATTCCAAAATATACTCAAAAAAGAAATTTGTAGGTGCCTGGAAAATGATAAGGAGATGAGTAACAACTAGCATGGATGTACAAGGAACAAGTCATGTCATACTGATTTAATTTTCTTCTCTGACAGAGTGAATAAGGGAGAAGCAATAGAAGTCAAATAATTTTATTTTTATGGATTTTTATGCTCCTTCACTGTATCTAAGAAACAGGAAAATATGTAGCAGGTGAGACTATCAGGAAATGCAGAATTGGTAAGAAAAATCTACTCTAGAATAGAAAATTCATGTTTTAATATCAAATCAAAAGGCAAAAAAAGTATATCAAACATGATTCAAAGACCTTTCTTGAGTCTAGCACTATTCATTACTTTAATCAGTGATTTCAATGAAGGAAAGAAATGAATTAAATACCTATGCAGAAGGTATTTATTCAAAAGGCTGTAAACACATTGGAAGACATGATCAGGTTATCAGACTCTTAAAGAGTTATCTAACAGTTCATTTGAAATGAATGCCAACTTTAGAGGAGCAAGACTGCCGGGACAGCAGAATTGCAGGAAAGGATTTAAGCATTATAGAGGATTGCAAACTAAATATGACTCAATGTATCATGCGGCTGGAGTGACACACAGCAGAGTGGATGCATCATCAAAAACAGTCTTGAAATAGGAGTATCCAACCTTTTTTAGCACAGAATTCTGCAGATCAGGAGGGATGTACATCAAATGTCAGGATCAAGATTGGTGAGGGAATAGCAGCTTCAAATTTAGTGATGAGAATACTGAGGAGATCAAAGTCTTTAGTTACATCAAACAGTGTAATAAACAGAATTAAATTCCCTGCAACATGCTGCAGTTAGGGCACGTAGTAACGGACTTAAATGACAGCAAGCAGACTTTAGCAAGTCATTAGAAAAAGTAAGAAAAATACTCTAACACTGGTATTTGATGGGCAATGGTGAGATTAGGGCATTTCAGTGTTTGTTTAAAAACAGACTCAAGGAATGGGCACATAGTGTGGTTCTTGGAGCTCTTCTGTGCAGGGCCAGGAGTTGGGCTTTGATGATACTAATGGGTCCCTTCCAACTCAGAATATTCTGTGATTCTATGAATAATTTTAGGGACAACAATTCTCCCTCTGGGCCAGAAGATAGGTTAACTAATATTATGGAGTCCATTTCTGCCATTACAATTTCTATGAGACTTTTTCCATGGTAAAATATGTAGAAATGTTATCTAATTATGTGGACAAGTTTTGTTCTAGGTCCACTAATTTGATCCCGAGGAACATACCTGAATCAAATTGAAAATGATGGACCTAAATATAGGTAAAATATTTTAAGAACCAAGAACAGAAAGGGAGTTAGTGCTGGAAAGGGATATAATTGTGACGCCTTATTTCTGACATTGCCTGCTTGAAAGTTTAAATCCCAACACTGAATGAATCACTTTGAATATTTAAGCAAACTTCTCCTTTCAAAATATACATGTATTGTATCAAGATCAAACACTTTGCTTAAGGTGATTGTGTTGCTCAGTCCTCACTAATACTAAATCTGTATACTCTACTTTTGCAGAAAAACTGGGTCATTATGAAAAACGGAAGAAATCTCTGTAGGTTTCTAAATACCTTCTCATCCAGAGGTGCCACATTCCTGCATCCTACCCTGTGTCCAATGGCTAATGCAGTGAATAGCTCACTCTTTAAGTAATAAATAGTTTTTCAAAACATAGAGATCGGCTGTTTTGGAGAGAGAGGGTCAAGGAGTTGGTGACTTAGTAACATTTTCTCTGCAGTTATCGCTGTCTGTATCTAATACTAAGCCTTTCATTTTGGGAGAACTGAAAAAAATTTCTAAGGGGTGCAAGGAAGGCCTGAATCAGGCAGCCCAAAATGGGAGAAAGATTTCTACTGAGTGAGGAGTGGCACCAGTAATATAATGTCATGCAATCAAGTGCTATAGCACATATTCACTCAATAACTGACTCGTGTCAAAGGGTGTTAATAAAGTAACTTGTTCAAGTAGAATATTAGGAATATTATTTCTAAATCTAAACTATATTAATATCACAAGCTGCTTAAATTGTTCTTTCCCTTAACATAATGTGAGGAATAGAAAGAAACATAGCACTGCTCAGATTTATCTGATTAAGTCTTTTGGATGTGTATATTTGTTAAGTGTACTATTTTTTACCTATGAACACAGACAATTGTTTTATGTAAATTTGCATTTTAAAAAAGCAGTAGCCATATAAACCAAGGGAAAGTACTAAGTAAGGAAACAAAGCAATCATCCTTGTCTGAGATTTCCATATGTGAGTCAATAGAACAAAATTGTGAGGCATATCTTTTCCAGCAGTCTACAGTATACTTGTTCGCAGGTAGTCAAGGAGTAACCACCAGTTTAAGGGGCATACACAGTAAAGTATGTGCAGCTATTTTAGCCTTTTGATTTGTTGATGACTCTCTTTGTACTCTTACTGTGTTTATGTGGGCACTAAGAGTCAGTGGTCTGTCTGATCCTGCTCTTTGAACGCTGGGTTTTGGCTACCCAGTGCCATTTGTCAGCCTTTGCCATGTTTTTGTTCTGAATTCCTCCCATAAAAGAACAGAAAGCAAACCTTGGTTTTGTCATGAGCAAGTTCAGATAGAAATGAGGCTTCCACACAGAGTGCTCATGAAAATATTTTCAGCAATGTATCAAAATAGTAGATAGAATGGGAAAACTGTTTCTGAGGAATTTGTTTTCTTGATGAAGTCATCAGCAGTGAGCGATAGCAGAACTCTTATTGCAAAGCCACCACTGGCTCATCGGATTCCTTTCCTTTTTAAGACTAGCAAATACCAAATCTTAATCTTTAATGAAGGCCCAATCGCTTGATGATTGAAGGCCCAATCATGGCATAAGAATTCTAACTGCAAGTGTAGGTATTGACTAAAGCTAGTTAGATTCCCAACTGATATAACCAAGTGCAACACCATGCTGCACTTCAGTTGAACAGGACAGGTTTAAAACCAGAGTACCTTCCTAGAAAATCCCAGTGCCAAATCTTAAGCTCTTGCACATATGTAGGTACTTCCAGTATCTACTGGTGATTCAAACATTTTTAATGGTACCAAAGCTGGAAAATTTGGCCACAGACTACTTCTAGGAAATGTTATAGAATTACAGAATCAAAATGCACGGGCAGTTGAACTACTGGCAATGTGGCAGGCAAGCAGTTGTTTAAATAACTGTGGGATCACCATGCTATCTTCCAGAGCCACTAAGAGTGTGTGAGTAGCTGCTCTGAATTTAAATATATTCAGGGATTGCAATAGAGTTGACAGGCTTATTGATTGTACTCTGAAAATTAACAGAAGAATTTTTTTGCTTCCCAGTAGAGATGGATCTATAAAAATGCCAGATATATGCTAGATATCTGGTCATACTAATGAGTTACCCTATGCCTCCTTTCAGTATTTCTAAAATTAGTAAAACAGATAATGACAAACACTATTGCAACCTCTGAAGCTTTCAAAGGGGAAAGTTACATAGCTTTCTCCTGTCCTCTTCTACCAAGTTTAACAAGAGGAATTAGAAGTTCCAAAAGTGAAACGTTTATTCTAGCAGAGTAATGAATATCCCTAGTTGTTTTTTGGGGGGGTTATTAACAATGTTATTCTTAAATGTTCTCTGGAAAATGTCTTGGTGATTATGAAGCAACTGAGTCAGTGTTCTATCATAATCACATTATTTTTCCATGCTTCATTTCTAAGTTCATGTGGGGTAAAGTATTTTACTCAGAGAAGTTTCTTGCTTTCAGGTAGTGACTTCTGTGATTTTCATTATTCCTTCTACAGTCAGGATTTATGTTTGAGAGGAGAAACCAGGGTCACCTACTATTAGGTATTGCAGTAATTAATTACTTGAAACTAAAATAAATCCTGTCTCTTTGAAGAGAGTAACTGGTCAAAACTCAGGATTAATGACTCAAGAAAGTGAACTGTGCTTTTTCTCTCTTGAGAGAATATAATGTTTAAGGTTACAAGTATGGATATAAATAGGTGGGAAAGATGCATGAATACAACAGTAGCAGAGTAGTAAAGTATGTTTCTTAAAATGGATGTAAGTGATTTAGCCCTTTTGACTATTGGAACACATTTTCATAAATGAAAAGTAGCATTAGTGAATTCACATATAATAATTTAATTTTATTTTTCTTAAAAAACAGTCTGAAGGCTGGGAGATTCAAAATGGCAAATTCTTATGGGTCTTATCTTCCATGAGGTCATGTTATTGAAATACCTCTAGTACTTTTCAGATTTTAGTTAAAAACTAAAGATTTTAGTTAAAAACTCATTCTCCTTGCCCCTTTTAAAGGTAATTATTTGAATTCTGTGTTTTTTCCTTTCTATCGTTCTAAATATTTTGATTTAAATGGTAAATATTCAAACCCTTTATTGCAGATAAATCTGCTTAGACCTATTGATAATTTAACTGTCAGAGCTGACAGTTAATGGGATTTTTATTAGATGTGGGTTGCTGTGTTACTGAGAAAGAGCTTATAGTTTCAAACAATAGCTACTTGGCTGTCTTTACTCCCACAGATATTCAGCATCTCTCCTGGTATTTTGCCAAGGAACAAAGTGGCACAATACAGATTTCAAGGGAAATTAATATGAAATGGGAACAAGATTTCACCTAAATTATTTGTGAACTGAATTTAGGCTGGATTGGTGCACCAACAGTTCCTTGTTACCAGAAAGCTACTTTTTTGAACCCATTAGCTAAGTGTAGCAAATCAAAGTGGGCTAGCAAGGTGGCAGATGTGAGTGGAGCAAGAGGGCTCTGGCCCTGAAGTCAGAGCAAGTTGCTTTGTGGCACCTGCATGCAGAGAGCTAGAAATGAAGGCAGTGACAGAGCACAGAGGGGTTTCTGGCTACCCAGAGGGGAGTGGGGCAGCCTGTGAAAAACCATTGGTCTGACTGGTCACATCAGGAGAACTCCCAAAGTGAGAGCAATGTGTTCTCCCCAGAGACACGTGGTTTCTGTGGTCAGTACTTCTAGAGTCATTTGTGTGACAAGGTGAAGTTGGGCTTTTTTCTTGAGGGTTTTCTGGTTGTCCAAAGGCTCTTATAGGCAAGCTTTTGGCTTGAGGAGCCCTATTCAGCCATGACTTTAAAGTGGAGTGAAATTGCTTAATGGACATCTAGTGAGTAACAGCTGTCACGTTTGAACCTTGCCCATGTAGCAAATTTGCATGAATTCCACCCATTCAGAGTTCAGGACTAGAGCATGACCAAGTTAGTGTGACTACAGACTACTTGGTATCATGTCCTTAAATGGTGTTGGAGGCATATAAAAAGAGAGCGGGAGATATACACAGAGCCTAAGCTGTGTTGGCTGAAATTTTATCATAACGATTGTGCATCTGTACAAGCTCATCTTTTGCAGCATTAAGAATCTGACTGTACAGAAAGTATTGTCAAGTGTACTGAGTAAATAAGCTGGAAAAGCTGAACTTTCTCTGATCACTTTCCCTCTCAGTAATCTTGGATTTCATTTGTAACAATAGCAGATAAAGCTCTTACAGTTTTATGTCTTACGGCCTTATATCATGCTTTAAATAATACAAAACCTGCATCAACAGCACAGGCTGGGTCAAACATGTTTGGCACCCTGTTTATAATACTTGAATGGGTATGTATTTATTTCTATCATCAGGTCAAATGTTTAGCAAATGTTTATTATTATGGTAATATTTCAGAAGCATTTTATCTTTACTTAGTTTTTTTAAATTTTTTTCTTCTATTAGGCAAGAGGACAGAAAACTGTTTGTGTGGGAATGACAGACAACAGAGGGTGATTCTTGATCTTCAGTGAGATGTTTTTAATCTTTCCAAAAATGTCTTGTATTGAGACTAAAATCAGACACTGTAGCAATGCTGAGGCAGTGTTTTCTGCTCAGCACATGTGCATAGCTGAACTGCTGTGTACTCCTGTCTAGATAGACACACACCTTGCACAAAAGTAGGTCCAATGCTGCTTCTAGAGCTCTGTCAGTACAATCTGCTTTCAGGCAAAGTTAGTGGCACAATGGTCTCACAAATTTGTAACTAGAATGACAAAGTACTTATTGTGAGCTAACCCAGCTGGGGCTGTTTGAGAATAAGTTCGCTAAGGTATAGTAGCTCGTGTACACCCATGCACATCTTTTGAGGAATGTGAACTTAGTGTTAACAGCTGTCTCTGGTATCTTGTTCTGCCCAAGACTACTGATGGGCTGTAGATTGTAATGAATTTTACTTTGGCCTTTATCAAGGCAAGTCAAAGAAATAATCCCAAAAATGTTAAAGTCAAGGAAGGTGAGATCAATCACTGAAGTGAGTCTAGAAAGTAAAAATGAAATGCATTGTTTCAGTTACTCACAGATACTTAACAGTACCAACAGACTCATTGGAGTGCTTACAGATCATTTGTTCTGTGGAAGAAATGTGCTACAAATTACTTCCAAGAAAACATGAAGATAAAGGTCTTGCTACATGGCAAGACATCTGCAATCTAAATCATTGCACCCAGGTTTCAGTCAGAGCCACAGTTTTCATGCTGCTTCCTCTGACATAAGTTTCCATTCTAAAAATATAAAAGAAACTAACATTTCAGGGTCTTGACAATAAATTGCAGTGAAAAAAGCCATATTCCTCCATTTCAACTGCTTAAAATACAGACATGGTATGTGATGGCTCCTTTGTGCCTACTCATTTGAAAGGGACACAGGAAGAAGTCTGAAATAATCCATAGTCCTATGGATATAAAATAATTCCTCCCACACACACTGGTGAGGAATCGGTGAGGCTGTTGGCACCCTCAGGGATACATCCTGTGCATCATGGTCACATGAGGAATGGGCAGTGCAAGGCTCTAGTGATAACAGGGAGCAGGGAGATGAGAATGTGCTAATGTGTGCATTTATTCCCTGAGCACATAGGCACTCTGCACATCAGTGATCTGTTTTTCGCATCTGAAGATATATTCCTTTGTAACTAAAAAATAAATGTTTTCTTCTGCACAGTAAGTACTGAAGATATAATCAATTCAGTGCTTAGAGTCAGCCAGACTGCAAGTATCTTTAAATGGGATTTAACTGGAGCTGCATATTTATACAAGAAGACCATTTTTTTGTTATACAGACATTCTGGTCTCTTCCATGGCATGACATTTTATTTAGTGAGAAGAAGTTGTTCCAGCTTGCTACCTCCACATGGTTTTTGGTTTTATGAAATACTTCTTATTGTCTGGAGGAGTTCTCCTGCATGTCTCGGTATGTGTGGTAGTTTCAGTTCAACCAGGCAGAAACACCGATTTCGTGTAGTGGTTTTGATTCGCCAATTTGAAATTTCCCAGCCAACACACCAATTTATGTTGTGGGTTTAGCGCTGGCTAAATCTCTAGAGCACCCACTAGAATTATTTACTCATTTCCTGCTGTGAGATAGGATTAGGAGGAGGAGCAGAGCAGACTCAAACTTTGAAGGGTAAAAAGAACTTTATTAACAGAAACTAAAAGAAAAAATAATGAGAATCAAACCTCTAGAACACTTCTTCTCCCCCCACATTCTCTTTTCCTTCACACTGACAATGTACAGAGACAAATCAGTCAGTTTACCATCTCTAAAATAGTCATTCTCCAATTTACTTAGGGAGAGGAGTCTCTCTTGTTAGTCTATGGAGACTTCTCCACAAGAAAACGGTTCTCTCCTGGCTTCAATGTCACAGGGAATCAGCCGCGTGGGAGAATGATCACTGTGTAAAAGTCCCTTCACTCGACTGACAGTTTCCCCCACAACTGTTATCGAGGACAATGTCAATTTATGGGGTTTTATTTTACGGATGAGCAATTCAGAGCAAAGTTCTCTTCATCCAACTCTGAAATAATTTTCAGCAGAGATCTTCTCTTCATCCCTGGGGGCAAAGGGCATCATGCTCTTCTCTCTCCCTGTTCAAACTTCTCATGAGAGTACATCTACTTCAACACCTGCTTACTTCAGCACGAATGCCTTTGCTCATGTTTACGATGTGAACGCGCCACCACCCCATGGGCATTCCATGAGTTATAGGGGAAAAAAAGTCTGATTTATCAATTATATCTTCTTCATAGCTTACAAGAGAATTTCAGTCCAAGACATATTCTCATCCTGTCTCTCATCTGGGACCTGACTCTTCCTTCTTGTCTGACCTCGATGTCTCCATACTGTCTCTGTTCATGTCTTCATTTCTGTCCTTTTCTTACACTCAAGAGACATGATGCAAGGTGTGCAAGTCTCATCTGTGCAGTGAAAGAGTTAATATCTTGCCCGGGCCTGCAGTTGGTGATGTGATACCTGTTGGGTCATGGCCGGGAGCTGTTTATGGTGGAAAGCTTTTTGGCGGCACGCTGGAGGCTGGGCCAGGACAGCCGGGGCCCAGCCAGGAACGCTGATGGTTGCTCTGGGTGCATCCCATTCCAGGGGGCCTGGCTCGGCCCCTTTCCCCCCCGCCCGGGCTGCAGGGCCGAGGCGGGGTGGGCCGGCCTGCCCGGAGCTGCTCCCAGGGCCCCGAGGCTCCTGGTGCGGCTCAGCAGCAGCAGCAGCAGCAGCAGCAGCAGCAGCAGCAGCAGCAGCAGCAGCAGCAGCAGCAGCAGCAGCAGCAGCGCCTGTGTCGATCGGTTTTTCTCTCGACTGCCCGCTCGTTCTCCGTCCCCTTGTCCCTTCCACGCTCCCTCTGCTCCCGTCGCATCCCGTCCGTGTTCCGCCTCTCCCAGCCCGGCTCATGCCGCGCCCCGCAAGGCGCCCGTGGGCGAGCCGGCCCCCTGCCCGGCGCTGTCGGGCCCGCCGCTGTGGCGCCTCCGCGGGGCTCTGTCCGTTGTGGCTGCGGCGCCTTTGGAAGAGCCTGTGGCAGAGCGCGGCGCTCTGGTGGTGCTGGTGCTGGAGCAGCACCGTGTTTTGGCTCGGCCTGGCGCGGGCCCTGGCCCGGCCCCGGCCCCGAACGAGGCCCCTCCCGCGGCTCCGGCCGCAGCCGCCCGGCTCCCGCCCCGTCGGCGGCAGCTTCCCCGCTGCGAGCCCCGCCGCCCGTCAGCTCGGCCGCCGGCCCCGAGCCGCCGGAGCCCGGGGCGGCTCGGGAAGCAGCAGCGCCCGGGGCGGGCGGGTGGCCCGGGCAGAATGGCGAGAGCGCCGTGCCGTCCGCACCCCTGGAGCTGGTGCTGCCCTGGATGGTGTCGTGCCCTGGCTTGGGCGGCGTCGTGCGGCTCCTGGACTGGTTGGAGCTGCCCGACGGCTTCGCGCTGGTCATGGAGCGTGCGGAGCGCTGCCGGGACCTGTGGCACTTGCTGGAGGCGGGCGGGTTCCTGCCAGAGCCCGTGGCGCGGGGGCTGTTCCGCCAGGTGCTGCAGGCCGTGCGGCACCGCACCAGCCGCGGCGTCCTGCACCGCCACATCAAGGCCGAGAACGTCCTCGCTGACCTGGCCAGCGGCGAGGCGAAGCTCATCGACTTGGGCTGCGGCACGATCCTCCAGGACACCTTCTACACCTGGATGGCAGGTGAGCCCAAAGCCGGGCCCAGCCGGGCAGCAGAAGTTCTTCCCTTTGCTGGCACAGGGGGAAGGCAGAGGGAGGGAGGGGGAATCCTTCTTCAGCCGGCTGCAGCCAAGCTGCTTTTCGGTGGGGTGGGGCTGGCTGTTGTGGAGCTGGCTGGGAGGGAGGGAGCAGCATCGGCCTGATGAGCTGTGCCCGTGTCCCATAGGAAGGCGAGAGTTCTACCCGCCGGAGTGGATCCTCTTGGGCTGCTACCACGGCCAGCCAGGCACCATCTGGTCCCTGGGCATCCTGCTCTATCAGCTGGTGTGCGGGCACCTTCCTTTCAAAACCGGAGAGGACATGGTGCGGGGCCAGCTCTTGTTCCCGCCCCGGGTGTCTCAAGGTGGGGATGTGCCTTCAAGGCACGGGAGCAAGAACGGGTTTGGGAGTGGGCAGCTGGCACATCAGCGTCCTGCTCTTGCAGCTAGGGAGGAGGTTGATCTCCTGGGCTTAGCAGGAGGAGGTGGCACGTGTGCCTCTGTGCTGCTCACCTCTGAAAGGGAAGATGGATGGGAAGCTTTGGGTGCAGCTCTGAGCACTCCTAGTGTGGCGTGGGCACCGTGGAATGTGGGAGAGCATGGCCAGGAGCTGAGCAGAGGTTTGTGGTTTCTCTCTGCAGAGTGCCAGCACCTCATCAGGTGGTGTTTATGCATGGACCCCGCAGACAGGCCATGCCTGGAAGACCTTGTAGAGCACTCTTGGCTGCTAAAGCCCCACGTGGCCCAGGAGACAGCAGAGATCCATCCCTGTGCACAGTAGGATCCAGGAGCCCAGCAAGTCCCAGCTGCTGGCGTCTCGTGGCGCTCAGAGAAATGCCCAGAGCGTTTCCCTGCGGCCGCGGCGCGGAGCAGAGAGCGCGGCCCAGGAGATGCTTCGGCGGGTCCCCGGCGAGTTGTGGAGGGAGCGGCTCAGGGCTCCCCGTCCTGTTGGAGAAGTCGTGGCACAGGGCTGTGAAGTTGTCCCGGACTGGAAAAGGGGAAACATCCCCCTGCAGCTCAATGGCATGGCGATGTCCCCGCAAGCCGAGGCACAGCTGGCGTGTTCTTGTGGAGCACGACGCGGAGCCGGAGAACGCCATCCTGGAGCTGGCCGCTGGCGGGGCAAAGCCGACGGGCTTTGGTCGCGGCCCCTTCCCGGAGGACACGCTCTGCACCCCGACGAAATCAAGATGAGTCCCCAGCCGGCGCAGGGGCGGGGGGATGCTCGTGCTTCCAGGCACGGCAGGGCTCGGCCTGGCCACGCGCCGCAGGTTCCCCGCTCGGCAGCAATGGGGAATATTAATCTTTCCGCCGCCCGCCCAGCTGCTTTTTGGCGGGACAGGGGACGGGTGTTGTGGAAGGGGAACCAGCTCCTGGCCTCAGTGAGAGCTTCTGCCAGCTCTGGCTGGCACGGGCTGGGGTGGGGGCAGCCAGCCTGAGCAAAGCATCCATCCATGTGGATGGGGAGCGGCAGAGGGGGCCGGGTTCTGAAGCCATGCCCCAGCTGCTCTGCTTTGCCGGCCCTTGAGGAAGGGATCTGCTTACGCGTGGGTAGGGTGGCGTTTTTCCCCACCCGTGGAGAGGTTTCATTTTTGCAGGCAGTGGTCAGACTCTCCCCAGGCCTGTGAAACGGTGATGACCTTTAGCGCTTTTTCTTTTTTCCAGATCTTGTTTGGAATTGACTTTCATGCAATTGTTCTTTTGTTTTATCCAGGAAGATTGCACCCGGTGCCTGGACCGGGTGGGGAAGCGCCGGCATTGTCCGTGGAGTCCGTCCAGTGCCGGCGCTCCCCCAGGGGACCACGGTGTGCGGGGACTGTCAGGGTCCACACTACATGTGGAGTCCTGATAGGTTCTTTTAGGGATCTCAAAGCACAAAAGACACAGCAGGGGACAAAACCAATTTACTTTTACAAAAAGATGCACCTTTATTTAGTGCCAACCAAATGTGATAGAGGGACAGGAAATAAAAGAGAGAAAGAGAGAGAGAGAGAGAAAAGAGGGGTTGGGATTATGTCTACCAAGACAGGCAGACGATCCTCGTGGAACCAGCCAATAGATGTCCGTTGCCATCCGGGGAGTACTCGGGGGTCTTTAGTTCAAGGGTGTCTTTTATAGTCTTTTCCAAGGCATCAGGCGACTGGCCAAACAATGAGGAGTTTTAGGTACGCTTTGGGTTCCGTTGGGGAGGAACAAACCCAAAACAAGCCCAAGCGAGTCCTTGTCGATGGAACAAACAC
>JAOTQP010000002.1:1365352-1391251 GCA_026413545.1 Cichladusa arquata | reverse complement strand
AGCAGCAGCAGCAGCAGCAGCAGCAGCAGCAGCAGCAGCAGCAGCAGCAGCAGCAGCAGCAGCAGCAGCAGCAGCAGCAGCAGCAGCAGCAGCAGCATTCCAGCCGAGCCACGGCCAGCCCAGCACCTTGGGGAGGGAACCCGGCTTGGCTGGCGCTGCATCGGAGCCCGGGCCCTGCTGGAACCGGGCCCGGATCCACCCACCCCTGCGGGCCGCACGGGCCTGGGCCGGCCCTCCCGCCCCGCCCGCCTTGGTACCTGTACCCAGCGGGGAGAAAGGAAGAGAACTCCCCGGAGTTTGTTCGTCTTTACGTGTGTGTTCACAAAGGCGCATTAACTTTTGCATTGCTGTAACAATGTGTCAATATTAAAAATCAGGCACTGACTGGTTTTTCTCAGGTCTACAGGAAGCTGCCAAGGTCCTTCCAGGGAATTAATTCCATAACTAATTCTTTCCTTTCTTACTGAAAAAAAATAAATTAATACAAACCACCACAGCACGGCTTATAAAATCTATCTCATTCTATTCTTTAGTTTCCCAGGAGAAATGTAGCTAAGAAATTTGCAGAGTTTTGGGTGATGAGAAGAGATGTAGGTCACTGAAGGTAAGATGAAAATGAAATGGTTCTGACTTTTAAAATAGAACATGAAACTGAAAATTTGCATTCCTCTATAGGCACTTCACAGGTATCTAAACTTTTACTGAATAGCGCTTAATCTATGTCTTTTCAGAGTAGGGAGACACTCCACTGCTGCCAGCATGTCAGATGACCTAGTGCTAGGGAACACACACAGCGTGTCGTGGGAGACAGTGGGAGCTTCAGACAAAGTTTATTAGAGAAGCCCTTCCTCTGAGTCACAAGGTGCAAAAAACGTCCCCTTTGCTTTCTAAACTCCTTCTCAGAGAGGAACCTAGGAGGGGCTGGATCCAGTCTTAAACTAAGAATGTCAACAGTTCAAGTCTAAGAAATTACAGATTGTGATTGAACCTTTGTACAACTTTAGGATTAATGTTGGCAAAACAGGTATATTTATATAAAAATGAATTATTTATTATGGTAAATGATTAGACAAAACTGTCTTAATCAGAATTATTTACTAGACAGCACAGAAGCCGAAACTATCAGTAAAGTGTGACAGGATAGTGCACATTATCAAAGCAATTATATCAAAGCAATTGTAAAAGAGCTAGCAAAAAGAAACAATTATTAAAGTAGGGATTGATGTAACTCACCCATGCCAATGTCTGGGGCCAGCAAAAGGCATCTCTTTTGCTCAGCCTCGAGGAGAAATTTCGAGGAGCATCCCCATCCAAGGGAGGAATCTTCATACACACTCCAAGAAGGGATATTTTAGAAGAACATAACCATATGAAAGAGGACTGGACTTCTATAGTGTAAAGTGATTGACTGCCAGTCATATGTCTCCAGATCAGCTTAGCAGCTTATCTGCCAAATCTTTGCCTCACTGTCAGGATGTTAATTTGGGGTTGATGTGTCAGACTGGTTGCAGCATAATTCAACACTGGAACCAGCATGATGCCCCTGTCAGTGCACCTCTGATAGCCTTGTAAATAGAGCATTGTGCAACTTGCTTGCCCACAATCCAGGGCAGAGCATCCTGCTACACATAGCTGACAATAAGAATCCTCTAATAAATTTGGATTATCGCTGAAATGTTCCTAATACTGGCCTTTATCTAAATTCATTTAAATAAAGGAGCTAGAAACCTCAAAAAATTTATAACTTTTGAACATCAATTGATTAATGTTTGGAAATCCTATCTGTTTGTAGCATTTCCGTGGACATGAGCACAGTACTGTGAAAATCAAAATCTGAGTGTCGTTTTTCAGGGTTTTTAATTCAATATAAAAGATGCACCTATTTTTAATAGCATATTCTTTGGAATGACCTTCCAAGTTAGAGATGAGAACAGTGTGTGGAATTTCAAATGTCTTCCTGTGCAATGAAATGATGTGTTTTTGTTTCATGTTCTTTGTTGTTACTTGGTCAGTCTGTTCTGAACTATTTTCTGACTAGGGAGTGAATACCAATTGACTTTTCATTTGGTGCAGCAGAATGCTTAGTAATATTATAACCCCCTATTGTATACAGTCCTAGAGTTTTGGAAGTAGACCTCCTTACCTTCTCACCCTGCCTCAGGAAGTGAAAGAATCTTTCTGGACTGTTTCAAGTAAGTTTTGAACTTGCAAGTTTCTGGACTGGCTACAAGGTTTGCTGCTAGCATTTACAATGTGAAACTTAAAACAACAGTTTTGCATTCATGTTAACACTGCTTCTCCAGGGGATATTCTACCTTTCATATAGTAATCCATTTTTCTCAACTGTAAGTTTAGTTCAGAAACAGCTTTTAAAGCTTGCGGATCTCAAACTGTTCATGGCAATTTGACAGGACAGAATTTATTTGTTTCTCCATGCAGGATTTGAAATAGTGTCCAACACAGAGATCTATTTATTTATTTATTTCTAGTTTAGTCTTCTAGTGCTGATAGATGAGAACTTTTCAAACACAACACTTTTTATGAGAGCTCTATTTTGACAGAGATTCCCCAGATTCACCAGATTACTTTTCTTTCCAACTGCTCTTGCAACTGTTCAAGAACAAAAAGGAAATACAAGAACAATGAACAAAATACAAGAACAATGCACAATTATAAGTATTTATATTACACTAATATCTCCCAAAGCATACTTCAGGTGAATTGCACATTCTTTGTGCAATTTCTTCACATGAGTGTGTTTTTGAAAATTCCTGATCCAGTCTCAGACATTAGCTCAGAGCATGAGCTCTGATTTTTTTACGAACAAAATTCTATACTTAGGAAAGTAACTATTTCCTTATTTAAAGCATTTGATACTACTTAGGAATAGGAACCAAACAAAAAGAAAAATTTAGCTATGGACACCTATGTAGAAGGGAAAATTCAGTAGGGCTGAGGGGATTGTTTAGATGAAATCATGCAGCCTATGTATCTGACCAGAACTGAGTGTGTGTAGACATGCAATTGAGCAGCAGGTAAGGGCAGAAGTGGAAACACACAGGTCACCCATCTCAGCTGAGACAGGGTAGCACAGACCAACTGAAGTGGAGAGCAATTCTGGGGGACTGTTCAAGCAAGTAAGTCATTTTTGACCCACTAATCCTCTATAAAAGCTCTCAACATACCATCTGAAATGACATTAACAAAAAATACCCTGTGCTAGTCGTTAATTCTGAGTAAGTACCCAATGTTGATCATTACTGCTAAAAAATGGTGTCTTTTTCATCAGGTATAAATCTCAGTCACTACTCTTAGATGCTAGATATTCTGCTGAAGTGTTTTCTTGCTCTGCTGTGTGCTGTTGCCCATCTTCTCTTTATCTGCTCTGGACTGGTATAAGTAAACACGCTGACAGTAATGAGTGGATACTGAAACTTCTGTAGTTTCCCATGGAGATCTTACAGAGAGAGACAATATTTTTCTAGGTATAGTGCAACGAAGATGCTTGTTTCCCGTGGCAGATCTTAACAAAATGTATTTGTTTATTTGAGATTCACTAAAGGGTTTTGTTCTTGATCAACACACAGTAGTGGTATCCACAATGCTTCACCGCATTCACAGGCAGTTTCACAATCTGGCAAGTTTTGGACACATTTAATCTCATTACCACTAGAAAATGTTGGTAAAACTTAGTCTGTGCTTATGTACCACAGTTGTCCTCGTTCAAAAAGGAAAAAAGAAATTAAAAGCATAAAATAGTTTCAACTACCTAACTGATACTGAAAGTTAGGAAGAATAAGTTCTCTACGCTTCACTAAGAAGTTGGCTCATAAAAGTCATCCTTATGCCAGCATTTGCAGGTATAGAAGGAATTGCTATTCCTGCAGTTGTGCTGATCTGTTTACAGATAAAAACCACAAATGTTGTCACATGGGAAGATTTAACCTCCATTATTAGAAAAGCTGCTGTTTAGAGCCTAGACACTGAAGAAAATCCTTGTAAAATTGAGATAGTCCTAATTTGTGCTCCTCTCTGATGCCTCAGGCAATCTTTGTCATTGGCAGCTAAATCACCTGGACTGCCTATATAGGCATGTAACAAATCAGGGGAGGGAAGGGAAGAAGCAGCTCATAAAGCTTTTTTCACTCCCTAAGGTCTGATATGCAATCCTCTTGACAGACGCTATGATTAAACCAGTAACCCAGTCTGGCATCTGGTGATAAGGAGGAGAGAGTTTCATTTTGTATACTGTAGTAATAATTACAGTTATATTAACTTTCCCAAAGGTCCTCAGCTGATGTCAGCTCTTCCCGCACTGCTGCAAGTGACTGGAAGTTGATCTATGATCAAGATGACAAAAACAGCTGAAAGGTCATAGCAGCATTGCAAATATGCTCCTTTTCATGCTGCTGCTGTCAAATGTGGCCAAGCTTAAAGAGTCAAGAGTGTGATCTGAATTTTTAGTACATGTGCAGTACTTTTTATTAATGCCCCACTATACATAAATACCTTTTCTCCTCAAAGATTGAGGGGATCACCTACAGAATTTTTCTTTGGCTTTTTTTTTTTTTTTTTTTATCTTATTCTGGAAATATCTGTAACATCAAGCTTTGTCTTTAAGGAAGAGCCATCTCAAATTTACACTAATGCTCAAATGCTTTTCTTTTGTAAGCGGATGTCTTACTCCTTGGGCACATATCAGCCTCAGCTGCAATGCTGAATTGGTTCTAACTGCTGTATCTAAAGCAGGACATCTGTTGACTGAATTGAGCCCATTTTTGCTGTATTAAACTGAATCCTAGCTCTGACTGAGAAATCACTGAATTATGTTGATGATATTCTCAATCTTTACCATCTCATTTCTGCTAGTTCTTTTTCTATCAAAAACACTTCTTCCATTTTTAGTGTATTAAGGCACATGTGATCTTCTTAATAATTAGATTGTATTTAATCTAATATCAGAAGTGTTACAAACACTTGTTTGCAAGGTAGAGTATACCTTGCATTGGTGACATAAATTTAGCTGCCTTGTGTGCCAGGATCTCAAAATGTTGCAACATTCCAACTCTCAGTATCTTTTCCAGGAAGACTTGCATTTAAAATAATATGGAAATTATCTTTTTAAAGGAAAAAAAGGCCAATGGCATCTAGTGGTCTTTAGTAGTCTTTTATGAAAAAAAAGCCCAAACATGCACTGGATAGTTGGTAAAACTGCTGAAGATTTGAATTGATGGCTAAGATCATTGAAGGTCTCTTAATTGAAACCGATGTGATTCACCCTTAAGTTGGATGTCAGGATTTAGGTCTGAAATATTGAAGAATTAATGAACTATTTTCAGGAGGATCCAGGAATGAATGGGACTTGCCAGTAGCAACCTTCAGGGAACTATTTTACATCTGATGTTAATCATTCATAGGTGCAGAACAGACTGCAGAACAAGACAAGATTTATTGATCTATTTTCCCAGTCTTATTGAAGTGAATTATAAAGTCACCCAGTTGTTAATCCCTCTAAATTAACCAGTAGGGAACCTGTTTATAGTTGGACTTTGAGACAGAGGTGAAAGCATAAAAGCAGGTCTTTAGCATTTGAGGAGAAACTTGAATTTGATTGCCTGGATTCATTTCTTGTTCAGCTTCTTGTTTCAGTGGTGTCTAGGAAGGCAAATCACAGCTCAGCAACACTGACAAGTGTCAGTGATGTAGAGCGTTGGACTGCAATGCTATTAATTTTTTTAGAGTTCTAGGGAATAAATACAATAAATATGAAACAAATCTAATCTTAGATTCTTCAGGAATTGTCAGATGTATGTTATGGGTCCCATAATTCAAGCACAGTTGGTTTTTCAGTTTGAAGACTGATGTGAACTGTGAATTGTCCCTTCAGTGAGAGACAAAAAACCTTGAGACAATAACTTCAGAAGGCATTAAAAACACGTATGAATTACAATGCCAGCAGACTTCAGTTATTTCTGTTCATCAAAGGCAAATTTATTTTACTGCAGTGTAAAGGGAGAGTTCAAACAATGTATTTCCTTTAAGGGTTGGAGACCTGCTAATTTAAGATAAGGTTTTAATGGTATGTGTATAAGGCAAAACAGTTATAAGGTAAAAGTTGTGTATCTATAATGCAAGTGATACAGTTTGAGCAGAGACAAAACATATTGACAAGCTAAGTCTGCTTTGAGCAGTAACTGATTGACGTTTACTGACACTGATCTACAATGTCATGAACTCTCCTGAGCTTATGCTGTCTAATGCATTAATCAAACACAACAACCCCAGAATATTCCTGCTCCAGTCACCTTAATGGTATCTTTTACAGCACATTTTGATGTTGTCCCTACAAACTGTCGTAAAGAGTGTGCAGTGGGTGCACTTGCACTCTACTTGTCCTTTCTGTTTCTTCTCCGATTTCTCAGAAATCTGAGAAAAAAAAAAAAAAAGGAAAGCAGATGAGCGTACTACCTAACACTTTGATCTGGTTCAAATTATCACTGATGGGCTTATCGAGGTCATCTGTTCCC
Source organism: Cichladusa arquata (assembly GCA_026413545.1). Lineage (NCBI taxonomy): Eukaryota > Metazoa > Chordata > Aves > Passeriformes > Muscicapidae > Cichladusa > Cichladusa arquata. The sequence goes on along the minus strand of JAOTQP010000002.1, from coordinate 1,384,724 downwards.
GTACTGTTTGTTGCAAACAACTGACTGAGCAGCACTGCCACCTGGCCATCAGTGATGCCATCTAATACCTGCAGTGGACCAGGAGTTCTCCATAAAAATGGCTTGTATCTTGGTGCACAGATGGAGAGGAAATAGTCATTGCCAAAATGAAAGACATTAGTATTTATCACTACAGCTTCTGTAGGTTTAGGCACTGTCTCTTTATGCAATAGGCGCTAATCCCGAGCATTCATTTTTCTGGTGGCTGTGGCATCCAGCAAGGTGAGCTTGAATGGACATGCCATTTAGTACTGCCTCCCACACATCCCAAAGGCCAGCTCTGTTTTCCTGCAGCCACTTCTGGTCTTCTTGGCTGGCTGTGTCCCATACAGAGTTGCTGTTGCTGGCAGACCCAGTGAAGCTGCTGCCATGATAGCCTGTTCTGGGATGAAATTTCTTCTCCGTCTGGAGCCTGCACATTGATGAGCCTGCTGCAGATGTTTCTTACTGCTTATCACTGCCCTAACATTTCCAGTGGGATTCTACTCTTTCAGTGACACTTGAACTTCCTTCTGAAGTGGCTTTGTAGCGTAGATACCTAGCTGGGTTGCAGTGGTCCCTCAACTAACCTCTGCCAAAACAAGACAAATGCATGAGGTATGTAAGTAGTTTTCTGCCCAGAAAATGAGTTGCAAACCTGGAATCACCTCTGCAGGCTCACGAGTAAAGGCTGCCTTGTAAGCAGTCTTCCACTTTCCCCATGCATATGCTTGCCACCTTGCTTAGCTCACATCCTTCACTTACTTTGTCCTCTCAAAAATTGTCTCTGTTTTCAGTAATTATAACTAATGTTGTCTTCCTTCACTGTCCATCCTTTTTCCTCATGGACCAAAGGGTTTTTTTCCTGTGCTCTGCAGTCTCCTCTAACATTGTTCCCTGAGCAGTGCTGTGTATAGACACAGGGGCAATCTCAATATCTGTCATGAAAACACTAAATACCAATCTCTTTTGGTGATAGCATTATGTTTTGAGAGAGTAAATTTGTGAACCTTATTTTTCCATCGTAGACAGTATGTTATTTTTACCTTGCACTCCATTTGCTGCATACCTCATTGCACTGAATTTTTCCAAAGCTAATTAGATGCTGGAATGGAAAAGCCTTCATAACTTTTCTGAGAAAATTATTTAGTGGCTCCTTCGTGTTTCTGGCCAGCAAGACACTGAAGGAAGTTTTGCAAGGAGAAGATGTGGTAGACCTTCTGTGCATCACAGCATCGTTTACTAAAAGACATAGGATTTAAGATACACTGTAGCATTGTTTTGAGTTAGACTATTTTGTTTTTCTGAGGGAAAGAAAACAAATGCATTCCTAGAGCCTAGTTCTAGACATGGGTTTTCCAAAGCTGTGTAGAACTGTTGAGTGCTCTGAGTGCTCTCTCCCATCAGCCACTGAGTTCCTGTCAAAGCTGCTCAAAAATGCTGTGTGTTCAGCCTGTCTGCACTTAAACTAGCCTGAAGTGCCTCCCTTTTCCCTGGAGGTTAGAACAGACCAAAATGAGTTTCTAAACAAGTTGATTTCACTAATTATTTCAATAGTACTCTGGAGCAGATGACAACAAAGTGCTTCTGAGAGAGTTGCTTTTTATTTTGGAAAAATTTTGAGGCAGATAAATTTATCCCAACTTGGAGTGCTTTTTGATATGTTTGACTTCGGGCATGTGATGTATTTACAATGGGCACTAAAATATGTTGTGGAGCCATGGTATTCAAAAGAAGCCCTTCCTGAGGAGCAGTGCCTTCCTTATTTGTTTTGTAGAAAAATGAAATGTCCCCTTACTTGTGGGAGATCATTGATTTTTCAGTGAGGAAATTCAAAGTGACTGTAGTTTATCTAAGGTCACTTTGTGAAAAAGACTGATAATGACCGAGAAGAAAAATCTTTGAACAAGGATCGTTGGCTAATGGTTTCACAGTGTGCTTAAATGAAGTCTTGCTTCTGTGCCTGCTGGCATGAGGCTTCCCACTCTCAAGTGTGAGACACAACTATTCTGTATGACAATCACTTAGTGGCTACTTAAGCACCTGCTCTGTTCTTTCACTTGTAATCTCCCTGTTATTGAAATGGGCATTGAGAAAGAAGGAGACATACATGAATAAGTAAATAGCATGCCAAACCAAGGCTTTGTGCACATTTGCTGAGTGTAAATGTAGCTGGGACCACCACAAGTGTCCTGCAAGTACATTATTTATTTGCATTTGAGTTTGCACTCTGGATTTCTTGCCTCCCAGAATCTGCAGGCTGGTTTGACAAGTGTGCAGAGCTGTGAATGCAGCTGATTGAAATCCCATTTTTCTTTCACTTCTTATTTAAGTAAGGAAATAACATGATATTTTGTTTTGCCCAGCAATAGAGGAATCTCACTGTCTTAAAGGAGGTTTGCTAGGCTGTAACTTGCATGGAGTCATTGGATAAACAACAGCATCATTCTGCTTTGATGCTTCTCTGGTTCCAGGATAAACCTACTCTCTCTTTGGGCAGAACCTAGCAGCAAAATTGTGGTAGGTACTGAGCCCCATTTTTCTCTTCGTTGAAGTGTGCAGTTACACCCATGCATACCCAAGCATGTGCAAGAGTCTACAGTGGTAGGATTCAGGGACCAGTTGCTGGTTTGTAGGATATCCTATTTCTGCAGGATCAAGCGTTATGAAGGTAGGGCATGAAAATTTAAGGGTGCCTTTTGTAAGTAGCTAGGGGAATAATGTAATGTGGTTACTTTAGTGACACTAATTTTGCAAAGCTTTTGAGAAACAGTATGAAATGAAATTGTTTTAAAAGAGAGACTTGTTTGAACAGAGCATGGAAGCAGAACAATGGCTGGGCATCTAGCATATTACCTGAGAATAAACAAATTCATCAGAATAAGATTTTATTACTGTTAAAAGGTACTTGCCATTCAAAAAAACCCAAACCAAACCAATCCAACTGAAATTGTGTCTTTGTTGAATCAGGGTTGAACTTGGTATTGTTCTTGTCTCCCTTTGGAAAGGAAAATCTGTGAAATTATTTTCATCAATTTGCTGAAGAGACTAGAGGTACTTGTTAGAATAGTCTGATACTATTGAGATAATCTTCATTGTAGAGGCTGATGTGGGAAATCATTGGCCTAGATGCTATGGTCACGTCTGTTGATACTTTTGAGACCATTTGTGGGTTTCTTCTGTTCAGGAAACTTCAATGATAGCTAAATACAGCTTCTCACCTTTTCCCTCTGACCTCTGCTACACAGCAACCAAACTCTAGTGAGAGGGCCCAATGGAAATTAATATTAAGCTGTTTGACTGAATCTTTTGAGCTACTTTACTTCACCTACTTTAACTCAGTAGAGTTTGTGTAGTTTTAAAATGAATAGCTTTTTTGTTGAAGACAAATTTTCACTTGCAACTGTTTCTTTTAAGTATAAAAAGGGTTGACTCTAGGTTTGATCTTCTGAGTAATAGTACTTGAAAAGCTACTGAGGCCTTTTTTTCCCCCATTTTCCTTCTCTGTGCTTAGAGACCAAAGTAAATTGACATAAATTTCTTTACTGATTTTTTTGTTCAGAGACCATTTGCAACTGAATACTATTCTTTCATTTTTGTACAATTATAGATGTTTTCAAGTGCTAGAAAAGTCTGTAAAACTTTCTTCTTACCCAATATTTATCCCCAAGACCTTGGCATATGTACACACACATATGGTCCAAATTCTGAAGGACTTCAAAATAATTGTGCTTTCAGATTGTTTTAGTGAAGTGGACGTTTTCATAAATGCACTTTGACGTTGACCTGGCTCTAATCCAGAAGCTAACAGACTGTTAACATTAACAAGCCGTAAGAAAAATGGTCATTTCAGAATATTTATGCATTAATGCCATAAAATATATTAATTGGCTTGGAGGCATTTTTATATTCTGTACAGAAAAAGTCAAGCATTCACTATATTCTTAGACCACTGAATTTTAAGTTTTATATTTAAGAGTAATCAATCTCAGCAATTTATGTTAACCACTTGGGGCTTTAGAATTATTCTATATTTTTTCCCCCTTTTCAAGAAAAGCAACTTTCAATAACTACTTAGACACAGCTTAAGGAGTGAAGAGAATGTGGTAATTTCTTTAGATATGTCGTACAATTTGTGATGAGTCCTGTTTATTCTTCAAATTTGCATTAAATTAGTAAGTGATGTTCTTAATATATGATATGAGGCATGTAAGCAAAATAGATTTATTTCTTCAGTGGGTGGCCCACACAGAAGCATTCTGCTTCTAGTACCATTTTTTTTTACTTACTGTGTCAGTTAAAGGATCCTATGGGGATAGTTCCTCTTGCATTAGCACCTGGCTTACAAATAATCTGGCTGCCCATTTCCACAGGGAGCCAGAGCTGTGAGCTCCAAGAGCAGGAGACCATTTCTTTCTCAGTCATGGCAGGGCTTGGCTTTCATTTGACTCTGAAAAGATGCATTTTTCAGCAGACTTAGAGTTCACAGTTCTACCTGATAAAAAATAGCTCTCAAGCCCAGCATTTTGCAACCTTTCAAAATTCAAAGGATGCCTTATCATTGCTGAAACCATCAACAGACTGTATATCAAACACTGCTGCAGCAGCTTCCCTTAGTCAATTCCTGCAATCTTTGGCTACATTCAGGTGCTTTTCTGAATCTCAGAATGTGGCAAAACCCCCTATTTTGAAGCCATCTGGAACACAGAACCTGTTCTTTTTGTCATTTCTTCATACATTAGTATATCTCTATTAATATTTTTGGAAAATCACATTGTTTCTGCACTTCAGGATCCAGCTGTTTCTGGACTCTCTAATAAGGTCTCTAAATAAGAATTTACTATTTGTATTGCTAAGAGCACTGAAAAAATGATCTGTTTTGCTCCTTCAGCACTACTATGAACTTTTAATGTGTACTATCTATTTATCTAGACAATGTTGCCTTCAATAAGGAAAATTAATGGTGAGGTTTTAATTTGGCTGCATTTCCTTATTATGAAGTTGAAATGGGAATTAAAGGATATTACAGGAGGCTACAGAATAAAAGCATTTCTGGAATAAATAGTTCCCATTATAAGCACACCAATCTACATGAATTTGAACCCTTACTTAGAGCTTCCCTAATGTGAGGATACCCATTACCTGATTGTCTTGCAGCCCTTCTGAAGAACAGAGGACTTGCACTCGAAACAGCATTGCCAACACAACAAGGGAGGTGATCCTGCCCTTCTACTCAGCCCTACAGTTATTACTTTAAGACATGCTTATAGAAGCATAAAGCTAGTTATGCTTTGTCTTTTGCATATAAAATAACCCAAGAAGGACAGGTCAAGTAAGGTTTCTATATTATTTCTAATTTCATGGAACAGCTTTTGGCAAGGCTCAAAAAGAATCACTTCAGATGAGCATATTTTTCATGATAAAAACAAGGCAATAAAGTGACTGGGCTAAATACATGATTGTCTCTCATCAATAAGTAAAATGGAAGTGGAGAGAACATCTGTGACCACAGAAGAATTCAGATAATAGAAAATTTAACACATTTTATTTTTGAAGGCTTGTACTGCATCTAAAGAGATGGATCTTACTCTTGCAGTTGTCCTTTCTGTACTCATTTTACTATGAAAAATATATTGGATACTGCTTTTCTGTAGACAAAATGGTTATTATTCTGCTGAATGTTAGAATAATTTAGCCTCTAAACCAGCTAGATTATTCATCTTGTCACAAATATTGTATTTGAAAACAGGCAGTAGAAAAGCACCAATTATGAAATATTTCACAATTGCTTCAAGTTTTAACTTCAGATTAAAAAAAAAAAAGCCTACTTAGCAAAGCAAGACATAAGCAGACTCTACTATTAAAATATAGTTTAGCATAGCTTTGTCATCCCAGCTTTGAAAAGGACATTTCCATGACAACCTAACTGCTGGAAAGAAAAGGTGAGGGTGTGTGTTTAAGTATATTTTGGTCATCATAAATATGAGGGGATTTTGAAAATCTGCTTTTGATATGAGGGTGCAGTATTGTGCTTATGCAATAATAATTTTTGCTATGAATATTCCTATTACTTACTTGCATTTTGAGTCATAGACCTAATAGCAGATTCCAAGCAACCAGATGCAAATGTGAAGTGAAAGAATGGATTTTATAGCCTTTACACATCCCACTGTGTTGTGTGTTCCTTTATTCTTAGAGTAATGCTGTGATCATTCTGTTGGGAACCTCCACCACATAGTTCTAAAATTTACTTTAGCTGCCTAACTGCTTGTTTAGACAGTGTTTGTCCTATTGAAACTGTAGCTACAGTGGAGAATTTTTGCTTCATTTTAAGACAGTTTGTTTCACTGTTCCATTCTCTATTACTGATCAACCAAGCCAAGGTTAAATGTAAAAAAATATCATAACTTTATAACAGACTTCCCAACAACTGGAAAATTAGTTGAAACCATAAAAATTTATCAATTTAAGTATATGAATTAAAGTGATGGTGAATTATATTAGATACAGTTAACTGGTAAACTGCTGAAGCTAACTTGGTTTATCTTCACACTACATTAGTAGCATAAAATAACTATAGCCTAAAGCTGAAAGAAAATTGTGATCCACCTAATGATTTAAAAATGTAATGTACTTAAAAAAAAATCCTAGTCTGTTTCTCACAGAGAGCTTCTGAGTTTCTGCAGGATCAACAAATGAGATAATTTTTAGGGGAGAGGATATTTGAGTTACGTGTGGCAGGTTGAATTTTGTTACGGAGATAGAGATATTTTTAATATATGTATATACTCTGCAAGGATGATGGTTTACAGTGTGCCATCTGCTCATTTCTACTTTTTCCATATTTATCACCAGGAGACATTGAAGTTTTTCATTTTCCTCAGTGCTCTGAGTTTCTTACATGTTTAAACTTTTTTCCCCTGAGACTTAGGAAAAAAACCCCACAGACAGAATGGAGTGGTCAGCAAATCCACATACTGAAGAGAACAAAATAGACCAAGAATAACATTGGTTATTGCTTTAACACACCTGAAAAATCTGTCCAGAGGAAATGGCTGAGGATCCATATAAACTTATGTAAATGAAAGTGCTTCTTTGCATTAAGATAAGCCTTATAAACCTATTTTCTGGGGAGTATGTGTATCACAGTTGCATCCTTAACTTATACAACTCAATACCGTTTTTGATTCATTGTTTTTTCCAGCTAAGAAATCTTCTTATGAACAGTGTTTGGGGTTTTAACCATAAAATAAATTTTAAAACAATGCTGTTATTTTATTTTCCTGCTTTTATTTTTGCTGAATGTCCCAGAGATCTCTGATACAACTTTTTTCTATGAATCCCTTGAGTGCTACTGTTCGAGCAGTACAAAGTATTTGTTACCAGTTACATTTTTTTAACAATGTCCTGGTTTTACTGTGCTCCTGTGTCAATACAACAATCAGTCCCCTAATTGTATTCAGCCCTGGGTTTCTTTTGCTGTCTTCATGGTGTTTCCTGGTCAAACTGTACATATGTCTTATTCCAGAGCTCAGCTACTGGAGTAACCTGATCCAAAGAAGAAAAGCAGGTTTGGAGATTTTGGGGTGGTTGGGTTTGGTTGGGGTTTTTTGGGTTTGTTTGGTTGGTTGTTTTTTTCAAATTTGTGGACTGATTCATATTCTCTTGGGCACCACCACGTGGACTTGAGTAATTAAGGATGGGCCATTTCTTCACTTTTCTCTAATCTGTGAAAAGCCTTTACTTAGGTCTGTGGCCATTCTCAGGCTGCATGAATACATTAACTTTCAAAGCAGTCAGATTCTTAGTTCCCATTCAGCTTACAGTGAATCATCTCTGGGAATGTGCTGTTGCCCGCATTTCAAGTTTGTCCTACACAAACTCTTCACCATGAATTAATTACTTTTTTAAACAGAAAAATAACAATTGGGATGATCAAGAAAAATTTTAAAAATTCACTAGAGTTAAAAAAAAAATTACCTTCTTTTCTTGTTTGCAGTCAGAGATGAAATCCTAGTAACTCTGAGTGATTATATGTCAAAATGAACTTTAAAAGTACTGGTACATAAACTATGCACTTTTATTTTTCATTAAATAGGGCATTCATGAATAATCAAATTAAAATTTAATTATTTGTATGTTAGTTGAAAGTTAGCAGAAATAAAAAGCTGCTGGTTTGGATTTTAAAGTAAACTGAAAAATAAATTTAGTCAACATTGCATTTTTATATTGCTATAACTCAGGCTGGTCCCGTGATAATATTTGAATATTTTATGATATTTCCTGTTTCTAGAAGTCACTGGCAAAGATCCAGGGCATATGCTGAACACAGCATGATCTTCCTGGACAGCAAAAATATTATACACCATCCTGCCAGGAACAAGACTGGAGAAAATGACCAATGTTGGATAAAGATACCAGCTTTGGTTTGGGGGATTACTCACCCCAGGTGGGTTCCTCTTGTCTGGCAGCCCCAGAGCATGTAACTGGGAACAAGGCACCCAGGCATGGGGTAACAGCTGGAGTCACAATGAGCATGTGCTGCTCATCATGTTGAATCATGGCTGGAGGCACCAACCATGGAAAGAGAAAGGAGGCTAAATGATGAGCATAGTGTAATTGGCTATGGAAGGAGAAAGGAAAACACTGGTACAGGTCTCTGGTGAATTACCTTTGTTCTTCCAGAAACCGGTACTTTGGCATCATGCTGCACAAGGTTTTATATGTGTGCCACCTCACATCAGCCCCTGCTGGAGCCTAAATACATTACAGAGATGCTTTCTTTTCTCTTCTTGGTGCACAAGCCTGATGAAAAGATGTCCTTTTGCTTTGCTTTCTCCTATACACATCTCATTCTTCTCTCACTGAATACTATGGATAATGTAGAATTAACTCCATGCCACGAGATGCAAAATTATAATAATGCAACACAGTGGCTAAAAATCACTTGAAGAGAGACAATCAGCTACCATCACCAAATTGTCCTGAATTGCTGTTTAAATTTAGTCTTAATGTAAGAAAAGATGGGTTCTTTAAAGACTGAAGTGAAGTCACAGCTTTGCCATTTGTTTCAGTCTGAGTATTACCCTGGAGCAAGTTGAAAACAGGCTGTAATTGGAGCCACTGTTCTTTCATTGATCACTTTCTCTAAGTGCATACTGCAGAGGGGAAGGTAAGAAGAATAAATTGAATATTTTGGTTTTTCACAAAAACTAGGGCTGGATTGGTCTATGCTGGTTGCACACCTCACATGTTGAATGGACCATCTCCTCTCCATCTGACATGTCTGGTTGGAGCACCTCAGCAGCAGTGACTTCTTCCCTTTGCTTCTTGAGGAGGAGTGAATGGGGTGTTAGAAAAACAGTTCATAAAGATGAAGGAAGGGGATTGCTGCTAGCATATAGATCGTTTAGATTGGAAAAAACCTTTAAGGTCATTAAGTCAAATAATCTGTAATATGTCTAAAGGTTACACCTCTGTGCCATTTCACGTGGACTTGGCCTAAGTTTACTCCCTACCAGCATCGCTCTCTGTACCCTGGCCAAAAAGCCCAAGGGGATCCAGACCAGCAGACACTTTTGTTTCCTCCTCATCTGCTTAGACACCACAGGCTATATCTGATCTACCTTTGATTGAAAGGGAAACAGAGGCTTGCATACCTTTTGTCTGCTGAGCAATTAAGAGCTGAGCAACAAGCTTAGCTTCAGACAAATAAAGGAAAGAAATAATCTCTTGCATGTGTCCAGACTGACTGGCTGGCTGACTTACTGCTGGCAGCGTGTCACTCCCCAGGCAGCCTGCCGACAACCCAGCACACATCAGCCTCGTTTTCTGAGGGGTTCTTTTTTGTTAGAAAAAGGAAAACAGCTTTTGAAGGCTCCTTGTTGGGCTGACAGCTGGATTTGGGAACGAGACAAGAAGTTACCTGGGGCTGACATGGCAGTTTTTGACATGGCCTCACTTAATAGGACAGCTCCCATCCCAGGCAGCAGCATAAAGAAGAAACAGCAGTATTCCCATGGTGCTGTACTTCTGGCTGCTCTTGAGATATGTGCCCTCAGTCTGACACAGAATAGGAATAAACCACGAGCCTTCTGATCCACGCTGGAGCTGAGCACCATGGGCTCTCCTTACCTTGGCCTATGCCTTCACTAGGAAATGTTCTTGAGGAAAATAAAGATTGGGACCAAAATAAAGAAGAGTGAATGAAGCAATGACTATATGGAGTAATAATGAATATTCACAGGGTTTAATTCACAGGCAGCAGTTACAAGAATGTAATTATTTGATGTAAATAATGACTATTCTTACTAACAATTTTTATATTCTCTCTCTAATAAGACATGCTCAACAACATGTCTCTACAATAAGACATGCTATTTGAGTTCCCTTTCTTATCATTATGGTAGAGGAGTTTGCTCTTTAAAAGTTAATTTCCGTTTCTACACCTAGTTTCTCTTCATAAGAGAAGTAAAAACCTTTCTGCAATCTGACAGCTCTGCTGTTCTGGACTAGAGCAGACAGCCAGTTCTGTTTCCTTGCCAGTTAGTGATTTTTTCATGCTGACAGATGTGCGAGACAGTGATAGATCAGATTAATTCTAATTTCTGAAGTGAGCTGACATTTGAACCCAGCTAATTTAAAATGTTCTTTCTGTATTTAGTCTGCTCAGGCAATTTAACTGCAAATCTTTCAGTGCTATCCTTTCAGCTTGTATGGTTGTGTACGTGGAGCCAGAGCTAACTGCTCGCTTATTATGGCAAACAGATGCAAGCAAATCAGAAGCTCACATGCATGCAATCCCCTGCCTTAATTACCAGTTCTGCTTTACCACAGCTTTGTAGAACAACTCAGCTTGCCCCTCACTGGGGCTGGCTTCTCCTCAGCTGGTCACCCAGGAGCCTGAGGGACAGCACTTTGGGAAGGCTGGTGGAGGGTATGAGCTTTAGCCATCTCTCAAGGCAGTTCTCTGTTTAATCCTATTATTTTCTTGCTTTCCATGACTCACCAGCCTCACAATGTGATTTGAATCAGCCTAGCGTAAATATTTTTTTAAAACACTCATTTGTCTTTGTTTCCACAGATGTCCTTTCCAAAGCTGCTTTCATTTCTCTTAATTCCTGTCTTTGCTATTTCATCATGAATACACTTGCAGGCCTCTTTCTAGGATATCCAAAGGTACCTGCATCAGAAAATGTCTCTTTTTCTGAAGAGGCCCTAATGAAAGCCCAAGATAATTTTCAGTGCAAATTTGATTTTTTCTTTTAATAGAAAACAACCTCAGCCTTTAAAAATTGCTTTAATCAAAATCTCAGTGTTTCACTGAAAATGTCATGATGTAACATATTTACAAAGTAAACATAGGCAGGAAGAGAACGCTTTTTCTTTTGACAACACTAGTTTACCATTTATAGCGTCTTGAAGTTCTTTACACTCTAAATTTACACAATGTGAAATTATTGTCAATTATACTAATCTTTTTAATCCACATTCTTAATGTTGATAATACTGTAATCCTTCTGAGTGAAAACACAATTGTTTTCACATTTTATCTTCATCCCAGCTTGATAAGCAAAGAATCCCTTTCCACACTTTCTTTACTTTTGGCGTTTCCCCTATAAATCATGTAGTCTTAACACGATTTTATCCTAGTTCTCCCTTTGTCTAATAAATGCATTTCTACTGTAGCCAGCTCTTGTCATAATTTTGCTTTACTCTTTGTATTGTACTCTTTGATTGTTGGAGGAAATTGGAAAGTCTTGTCACAGGTTTTCAAAGCAAAACCAGACAACTTTTCCAGTTATTCCATATTCTGGTAGAATTCCATATGTCTGGTATTGAAATAAGGTTAGGAGACTACCATTACATATTACTGGAACAATGAAAAACCAAAATGCCACAGAAAGATAGTTACTAGTTTTAATTTTAAAAAGTCATTTAGATGTTTTGGAAAAGTTTCAGAAGTTTTGTAAAGGGAACTTTTTTCAATTTCCTCAGAAGTTTTCTGTTGTCAGTGGCACTTTCTGCTCAGCCACAGCCCTGGCAGCCTGGCTGTTTGCATTGTTACCGTCCTTGATGTTTCTGTGGACAAGTGTGCCTGTCACAGGCTGTATCCGTGTCCTTTAGTCTTTCTGCAGCTGCAGTCACAGCTCTGTGCAAGGAATCCACCTTTCAATGGGTTTACAATTTACCATTTTAGCCAGTTCTTCCCAGATGTTATATGCCTTAAATGCAGTTTCATTTATAGCTACTGGTAACTTTGATATTTTAATCAAATGTTTTCTTCCGTTGTTTTTTGATTTCATTATCTGAGACTGAAGAAGGCTGTTATCTCTGTTAATAATGGATTTCTTCAACACCACTTTGGGCAATTTTAGCAGCTCCTGGGACAGCATTTTAGAACGGTGTCTCATATATTAGATTATAAAAAGGTAAAATTAAATCTTGCCAAAAATTCTAATTAAAAACAAGTGTAAATGAATACAGCTTTGTTTCTGAAGATGCACCCTTTAAATGAGTATTTTTCCAATCAAAAGCCTATAGCATATGTTTTACTACTTTTGAGAAATGGTACCAGTTTGTGGCAGGTAATAAACAGAAACATTTACCTTTATAGCAAAATCTCTTTTGCATAAGTTACATGTGTTTATTTTTCTCTTTTGTCAGGACACCCTATTATATTTAGCCTTTGTCAAGCTTTGAAGAGAATGTGTCTAATTTCTGTCTCACAATACTTCCTATCTCACTATAAATATAGTGTCATTCTTGAGCAGAATTCTGTACTGAATCTGTAATATCTTACAAGGGAATTGTTTCAACTTAGTGAATAAATGAAAATCACTTGGGATTCATTCCAGACCTGATTTTTTTTCATCATTTAACTTTCTCAGTGTCTTGATTTTTTTTCCTTTTTCCATATACAGATATTTAATTATTTACTCCACAAAACCTGCAAAAAAAAAAAAAAAAAAAAAAAAAGGAAGGAAAGCCCCCCATCACGTTGGATCAAACATATGTAAATATTGAATAAGTGGATAATAAAGCATGCTAGAAGAGACCATGATCATATGACGTGACAGTACTGTTTAATAAGTCCTTTCAAGAAGTGTTTGCTTCATTGACTTTAATTGTTGTTGCTGACTGATTACTTCAAGTTTCTTACTGTTTCTGAGAACAGAAAGTTCATGGGGAGCCTCACTGCCTTCTGTATAATTTGAATTGATTTTTCCCTTTGTGCCACTGCAGAAGATGGTGATTGTTTTCATTTTTCTACAGTAAAAATTTGCTAGCATTTTTAACAGAAGGAAAGCAACTCTAATGCACTTCATGGGATTTTTACCCCTTACAGGCAGGTAGGTAGGGGGCCCTGTATGACCTCCAAGCTAACAGTGCTGAGGTCTTTATCATAGGTAACAGATCTTCCAGACTCTGGGCAGAGAAGTCAGAAATTCAATAGGAACTGTGCCCATAACACCAAGCCAGACTATCCCCATACTGATTAAGGTGTATGTCAGTTCACTTTATTGAGTGCTTAGGAAACAGCAGCTCTCTCCTCCCACACTGTTGTCTTCTTCTGCCCCTTTCTTGCTCAGAATATATGTGGCACTGGAATATTTCAGATAATTTTCCTAGTGTGGTTCAATACACACTGTCAAAGAAGGATTGGAGTGCCTGGGGTACAAAGTGTGCTTCACTGTACTTTTGAAATAGTTTGGCTGTGCTCTGCTCTTGAATCATGATAAATTGTAAAATGCCAGGTCAGTCCTCAAAGAATTAGTAAATGGGAGAACATGTGCTATACGCAGGAGGAGTGACCGAGGCTCCTGATGAAATATGAGGACAGAAATTGCTCATCTGTACTGTATATTGTGCTGCTTGTTTGTAGGTTTATATATACTAAAAAACCAACCTAGATTTCTGAGAACAGAGTCAGCTTTAGAAAAACTGATGACTGAAGCAGAGAAAGCATTAGCTTTCTCATTTAATGCTAGTTACTGATAACACTTGACTGACCTATATACCTCTTAAACAAGAAAAAGGTATGTATAGAATGCCTGGGGAAATTAGCTGTGGCTAAATTTTCTTTAGATTTTAGAAATTATGTTAATCATTTTATTTCTACAAGTTTCATAATGCCTTGAGCTAGGCAGCTGTTGCTTGTGCTGCTGGTCTCATGCAATGCAGCAGAGTTGTTGCCTGAATGACTGCTTCAGGATCCAGCCACAGTGTAGCAGAATATTAATGGGCTAGCATCCTGTTTGGTGCACATGGAAAGGGAATAAACCCCCAAAAACATTTGAAATATTGACAGAGCCCAGACTGTGGTACAGAGCCCAGCACTGAGGGAGAGGGAACCTTAATCTATATGGCCTTCCCACTGCTGCTGCACACCAAACTCCCATGTGCACTCCATACAGAGACTTCAGAGGTGATGGATGGGTGCAGGGCTTCTGTGCTCACCAGAAGCCCTTTTGGGACCTTAATTCCTGCTCTTTGAGCCCAGCTCTGGCCAGGAGCACCTGCTGCTTTCCTTCCCAGGGCATGGACTCAGAGCCAGGTAGGGGAGTGCAGGGCAATGGGGCACAGCTCTGTTTTCCATTGTGGGAAGGAGGGTAAAACCTGCAAGACGAATGCAGAAAGGAATTTTACCACATCACATCTGAAACCTGAATTTTACCTGTATTGTGAAGAAACCCCGAGTCAGTTCTGGCTGCACACCTGACAGCAGCATTTAGAATATTTCTGTAAACTAAAGTTAGGGGTTCATTTGTGTCTACACCTCAAGTGCTCGAATAGTCATGTTTATGCAATTCAATAGTCTGAAATATTTTTGAACAACCACCAGTGAATTTGGACAATCAGCAACTTTAAATACTAGCCTTTCACCTTGTCACAGAATATTCTGAGATGGAAGAGACTCACAAGGATAATGGATTCCAACGCCTGGCCCTGCACAGGGCACCCCAAGAGTCATACCCTGCACAAAAGCTTATTGAGCTCTGCCAGGCTTGGAGCTGTGACCACTTCTCTGCGGAGCCTGTTCCAGCGCCCAGTCGCCCTGTAGGTGAAGAACCTTTCCCTAATATCCAACCTAACTTCCTCTGACACAACTTCATGCTGTTCCTTTGGATTAAACATGGTTAGATGCCACAAAGTAGGTGGCAGTGCCTTAACTGTATGCATTTTCTGTAGGCCACAAGGGCCTCTTCCATTCTTTTCAAGGGGAGTGCTGATCTTCTCTCCTTTCATACAACACTCAAAAAAGGTCATAATTCAGAATGACCAAACATCCATAATTTGTAAGACCAGACATCCAAATGAATAAACCTTGTCCTGCTTCAACCACCTACTTCAAATCTGCCATATGACTCCTTGAGGTTTGAGTGGACGTGCCCACATCCTATGCATTCACTTCTGCAAACAAAAGTCCTACTGAAAGACACAGAGAAGCCTGGATTATGAAAAATGGCATATATTTGGTAGCATGTAGCATCAGTCTGACTGATATGTGCCAACTGGCTCAGCTCTTCCTGATCCTGGGAATGAGAAGTTCTGTTTTCAGCCATCTCTTGATGTCAGCCCAACACCCTTCAAAAGCACCACAAGTGTATTCACAGCAACACTATTAAATACAGGCAGAGGAAAGATTTGGGAGCAGCAGTATTTCCCTGTTAGATTCTTGTGTCTCAAATAAAGAGATGCATGATGCCTGCCTCTTGCTGATAGCTGGGCTACTACTTGCTTTTATAGGAAATTATTTGCTAATGAAAAGCCAATCAGCAAAATGCTGAATGTATTACTATGTAATTTGAAAAGAGAGTAATGTGAAAAGAGATAAAACCAGCCTATATCCTTGGATAATAACTAAATATTGATTTTCTAGTAGTTGTTTTATCTTTGCCCAAATCATCATTTATCAATGGAGACAGTTCAGTCTGGTTTAAATAGGATTTGCTGAAGTTTAAGGCCTTATATCTCTTACAGTGCAGCTTTATGTAAGTAAATGGTTGGTAGATCTTTTCATCAGGGGGCACAAGGCAAAGGTATTCCAGACTCTTATGGTGAAGCTCATGAGCTTCATTTTTTGAGGGAGACAGCCAAAAATAATGAAAATTATTGAGATGCAAAGAAACACAAGAAACACTGGTCCTTCAGGCAACATATATTTAAACCTTGAAATCCTTGGCCATGGAGTATTAAGTGCTTGAATAAGCATAAAAAGCAAGACAGGTTTGCTTGGACAAGTTGGCATTGAAACATTAAAATTTTGTAGCATTCATAGATTTATTTAATATAGATTACCAGTGTGCTGTGTGTGTAGGTCTCCAGAAAACAGGATGTACTGGTAGGAGTTGTCACCAATGTGCAGTGTGCGTAGGTCTCCAAAAAACAGGATGTACTGGAAGGAGTTGTCATGATATGCCTGCTCTGTCTCTATTCTCTCCCCATCAGTTATTCACTTTTTCTGGCCTTCTGGGGTTAGACAGACCTTTAATTCAATCTTGTCTATTCATTCTGATAATCTACAAAATAAACTCCTACATTCTGTAAGTAATTTTCAGTTTGACCTTCTATATACAAAAGGTAAAACCTCTGATATAGCAAAGACAATTTATGAAGAAAGAGCTTGTCTTGTTACCTTGCCTGTGTCCCAGCTTGTGAATAAAAATAAGTTACACTGAGTCCACATTCAGAGTTCACATTTCTGAGTCAGCTATGAGGGAAACTGAATGAATTGGTGTATAGGGCACCAGGAAGAAAAGAATAGCAAAGCAGAGAATGTAGGTTCATCTATTTCCTACAAATCCATCAATCAATCAATCAATCAATCAATCAATAAGTAAATTTAATTTCTTTAACTCTCTTAGCTGTTTCAAACTGAAATTGCAGATCTTTGTCTACCAGTTTTTAAGGAAAGGCAGGATGCACTATTATTTGACTTCTTATAACATGTAAAATTGCTGCCTTCCACAGCAAGGAAGAAAATGATGAAAGAAAATTAAGTGCTCTTGTTAGCAAATACACTTAATGTAAAATCCTAAAATGTTCATTACTAATGAAAACCATCAAGAAAACCCTCCTAGCTATGTTAAAATGTAAAAATTTTATTGGAAATCGGTATTTCTCATAAGAACAGACAAGAAGGTTTGTTTTTCCATAGCCATTTTATTACCTTGACAGTCACCAGCTCAGTTAACTCTCTCATCTGCTGCAATAGAAGTACCTCAGGGCTGCCAAGCCTTGAAGACCATAGAAATTAGTGTCTGCATATATAAAATCCTAAACTATCATGAAAACTCAACAAAAATGTTGTGAAATCATGTCACAATACAGAAACTAGCTCCCAAAACGATGCTTTTCATTACAGTAACTTTGGTATCCATAACGATGGATACCTTCCCAGCTTGTTCCCAAATTTGTCTGGAGAATGGCTTTAAATAGATGTCCAGCCGATCATGTAATGTCTCACTAAGAAAACCAACAAATGTTAACCTTTGGGCATGATGGATGTTTGTGATGATTCTGACACGAGTCTGAATCAGACAGATGGAGCACTGTCATTCATATGTGACATGTCTCTCTGGAAGATCACAGGGTCACAGAATGGGTAAGCTTGGAAGGGACCACAGTGGGACCACACCTCTGTGCTCAAGCAGGGTCATCCTAGAGCACACGGCACACGATTGTGTCCAGAGGGTTCTTGAATATCTCCAGTCAGGAGATATTCAACACAACCTCTCTGGGCAACCTGTTACAGTGCACAGTTACCTGCACAGTAAAGAAGTTCTTCCTCATGTTCAGGTAGAACTTCCTGTGCATCAGTTTCTGCCCATTGCCTCTTGTCCTATTGTTCAGCACCACTGAGAAGAGGCTGGATCAGTCTTCTGACACACTCCCTTCAGATACTGATAAACAAGGATGAGATCCTCTCTCAGTCTTCTCAATACTGAATGTGTCCAGCTCCCTTAGCCCTTCCTCACCAGAGAGATGCTCCAATCCCTTCATCACCTTTGTTCCCCTCTAATGGACCTGCTCTAGGGCCTCATTGCCTCCCTTGAACTGCACACTACTCCAGATATGCCTCACTAGGGCTGAGCAGGGGGCAGGATCACCTCTTTTGCTGTGCTGGCAGTGCTTTTCCTAATGCAGGATACCACTGGCCTTCTTGCCTGCAAGGGCACATTGCTGGTGCATTGTCCCCAGAGCTGCTTTCCAGCAGTCTGGCCCCCAGCCTGTACTGGTGCAGGGGGTTATTCTTTGCCCAAGTGCAAGACCTTGCCCAGGTGAAGGACCCTGCATGTGATCTGGTTGAACTTCAGATGGTTCTTCTCTTCCCATCTCTCCACACTGTCAAAGTCCTTCTGAAGGGCTGCACAACACTCACAATAGTGATGAAATGCACCAATTTTGATGCAGAAGGGATGCCATCCTGGAAGAGATATTTTCTTCTTCTTTTTGGCATATTTAAATGCCAAGTCTTATTTTTATTTGCCTTATTTTTACAGGAATGTGTGGTGTAAAATACACTCATTGGGCACACTCATTGCTGCTTCTCTGCACCATTGCAGAACCAGAATAATTTCAGGAGAATTAAGTGAAAGCACTATATTGCCCAAAAGATGTGTGAGCACAAATCAACAAGGCTGTAGTTTTACAGAAAATGGTTACAACAAAAGAATGAATTCAATTTCAGCAAATGTTTTGATCATCTCTGCACATGGAATAATGAAAGAAACCCAAAAAACCAGTCTGCTCCTTACTAGAGTCAATGAATACTATTAAATTACAAAGAGAAGAATTCACACCTACAGGTGTTTTTTCATGCTTTTCTGTTTACTTTTTCATCTGGTAAACTCTTACTGATCTTGTACTGCTGTTGACTCATAGTCTGTATGCTTGTCTGAAAAAATATCTCAATGTCTTTATCTCACTGTGTCTCTACCTCTTGTAGTTTCCACAGGATCTTATGGTTCTGTAGCTGACTGCTTGTTCTGTATCTGGCTGCTTTCTGCCAGTTCCAATGATAAAGAGCCCTAGGCTGTGGAAAACAAGCAGCACTTCAAGAACATCTTTGCTGCTCTCCTTTTTTCCAGAAAAAGAAGGGGGGGAAAAGCAAGGAAAAAAGCTTTGCCTAGGTTTGACTATTTTCTCTCTGTTTCTATGGGAACAAGAACAGATGAAGGAGCAACTGCCAGCCATCAGCTGGATTGCTGAAACTCAAGCCAAGGTAACTGGCTGCTGATGAGGAGCTTCAGGCTTCATTTGGACTGTCCACTTGGTTGCTAAATTTGAAACATTTCATCTTGCAGTGGGGAGAAACAGGGCACTGCATCAGGTTTAAAACCAGTGAAAA
>JAOTQP010000002.1:1350439-1365335 GCA_026413545.1 Cichladusa arquata | reverse complement strand
GGATCTCTTCAAATCTTGTGACTTCTAGGAGAAACTCAGAATAAAATATTTTTTTTACTAAAAAAAAAGATACAAAGACTAGTAAACTTTCTTGCTCAAGTGATTAAATGCCATTGAATGTTTTTTTCAATTTTCGTAACAATACTTACAAAGTATGGAGATCACTAAATATCACTATTATAGATTGTCAACTCAAACACTTAGCTAAGTTAAAAGGGTACCTAACAGATATGGGGTTAGCAGGCCTGGGAAAAGGCTCTTTTTATTACCCATCCCTCACCATAGCTCTAATCCCTGACTCTGTTACCATTTCATACAGCTTTTCTTTTATAAAATCTAACCTCCTGGTCTAAGACCTCAACTTCTCCTTTCTAACCCCATACATGTAATTTTGAGCTCTCTTGCAATAAAATCCCCATCTTCTTGTTATCCCATTTTCAAGCATCTCCATTTAAATCTCCTACCCAAGGGCATCCAACAACCAGTTACTCACCAGCCTTTCTTCCCCTGTGCCCATTGCTGCTGGCAAGGGCTGTGACCACAGCCCTGGCTGCTCTGACTTGCAGAGCCCCTTTCTCCTGTGTTCTACCTCCTGCCTCAAGAGGGGTTTCAAATGAAGGACACAAATTACATTTACCAATAATCCATCCAAACAAAGCTCCAAGGAGATAAAAGTAGGGCATATGAAAAGTTTGTCATAGTGCTGCATAGTGCATTTCATTTTATTGCCTCCATCTGAAACTGAGAGTGTGAAAGGGAGAGCTCTTCAGGTTGGCGCCACAATGGGATATAAATGGTCTGAGTATTACTGTGTGCAGTGGAGCTACACTGACCTAATTTATAGCAGCTGAGAATCTGGTCACCAGCTTACATGTCTACTGGTTTTGCTTTGCTTTAGAAAACACTGAATGGAAGTGTTTAGCTACATTTTGTGATGGCAAAAAAAGTGTGTAATACAAATTTCGGCAAGAAAAACACTTTTCCTTCTTTTCCAATGGTTCGTTCCATCATTTCCAGATATATCTGCCAACATCTGACTTTTTTCTCTTTTCTCAGATATTACCCCACTCAAATCTACAAAGCATCACTCAGGGGGAAAAGAAGAAGAAAAATTATAGACAAGTCTCAGTATTAGGCAACTAATAACTTTGTATTAAACATAGCAAAAAACTGAGGGTAGAATAAGATAAGACGTCAGGCTTGTCTTTAGTTTTTTCCAAGAAAAAGAATATTTTGGTCTGGTATAATTTTACAGAGTTCAGTAGAGCTCCTAAGTATGGATTTACTAACCAATCGTGACCTCAAGTGGCACGTCATTCATCTGAATAAAATACCTGCCAGAGTACATTAGGATTGAAGTACTCCTGAGCTGCTAGGTGCCACAGTGTTCAGATCCAGCAGGGTCTGCATTAAGTGTTTCCAAGATTATAAACAATGGGAATACATCTGTGCCTTAATAGCCTACATCTCCTGTTTAACCAGTCCTGCAGTCACATTATAAAAATAAACTAGGAACACTGCCTAGGACCATATTTTTGAAATGAACTGTTTTAAAAATCAATTAAGCTGTGTGTGTTAATAGAAAATGAAAATCCAATTAATTGTTGAACTCTAATAGGCGATTCTCCCTGTGTAGATTTTGTCCTTCTCTAAAGCTGGATGCAGAAACTAGGCTGGTTTTTTGTGTGTTCAGGGTTGGCTTTCACCTCTTTCTGTCTGAAACGTGTCTAGTAAGTAAACGGAAAATCTGCAGCAGGCAGAAGTTCTTAGCAGCCTCTGAGAGGATAAGGCTCTAAACGTGGCTGTATATGACTTTCAGACATAAAAAAACCTCACAAACTCCAATTTCAAATGCTGAGGCAGGTAGGAAGGAAGGAGGAGAGTGGTCTTGGTTACACACTCAAGCCACCAATATTATTGCTGAATATTAAAGCCTGATCCCTTGACAGCCGGGAGGGAAGTATTCAGTAGTGATCAGTGAAGTGTCCCAGGAAATGGGGCACACCCGAAAACCTGGCTAGATGAGGGGCCTTCCCACCTTTTTAGGGGGATTATTGTAGCTAGATTCTGAACAAGGGCTATAGACGAATACATGGTCTCTAAAACACCCATGTACAGAAAGTAGCACCCATTTTTTCCAAGTAACACTGGCAAAAGCCCCTCTACATTGACATCCTAAGATGCAGCCTCCAATGTAAGGAAAGAAGTATGGTAAAATATGCAAAGTGCATGCTTTCCATTGGCTTTGCAAGATGTTGGTCTTAGGGAGACCTGCAGATGGCAGAGCTCTCCAGAGCCTGATCATTCACACTTTGTGCATCCTCATGGGGGAACCAGGACTTTACCAAGGACAGTAGAGTGTCTGCAAGCTTTCCATCTTGAGAGTGTTTCAGCCTTTGTCTGAGAGAATGTATGCTTAATTAGGGCTGCAAATTATCCAGGTAAAAAGGCCTACTACTTAACCACCTTCAGTCAGAGCGATAGGACAGGTCCAATGAAATTTCAGTCAGGTGCTGCCAAGACTCTCATGCAGGTTATGTGAGCTAAGTATATCTAAAGGCATGAAATGGTTTAAGGGGAGATTTTCAAAGGAATAAAATGGAGTTGGAAGCATAAATTCAAAAGCATCTGTCACTGAAATTTGCTTTTCTCTATCTTTTAGCTCTTTTTGTTACAGAAAATTCAGCAGTAAGCACATCAGCTGGCAGGAGTTCAGCTATAGATTCCAACACCAAGAATCACAACGGGACAAAGATTAGAAGTGCACTTCAGTCTGTCTGCGCTGGAAAAAGCAGTCCTAATAGCTTACCTCTTTAATCTGTTTTTCATCTCAGCAACTGTGGAACTGGTTAGGTGTTACTTCTGTAGAAAAACATTCATGCAATTTCTAATCTGAAATCACGGACACAGGAATAAAAAAAAGCCATCAGTGCTCTGACCTTCCCCATATCACCTGTTCTTTGATGAATCAGCATTTCATTTGTTTCAAACAGGCAGGCTTGCTGTGATAGAGTTGCAGTCCTATTTGCACTCTTGGCTCTTTCCCACTGTTTAAATGTCACTTTTTAATGATTTCTGAAGACATAAGGCTGTAAACAGACCATGAAGAATTGTCCCGTGTAGATCCCAAGAGGAAAATCTCTTCTGTAGCAAACTGGGTAGGAAGATGGGCAACCAAATGTGAAAGGGGAGGTATTCAAGGACGCTGTATAATTCTGTCAGCACCACACACAAAGGCCTGTGTGTTTTGTTCACCAGGATCCTCCCCTTTCAGCTGCAGAGCCCACACTATGAGCACCTGTTTCCAGCAGAAGGGACAAGCAACTTCCTGTGTAACAGGACAAAATAGGGAAGCAAAATGCCTTCTTGAGCCAAAGTTCAGTATTTTTCAAGTCACATGACTGGCTCATCCTGCCATCTTGTCCTGTAGGACAAGAAAGACCCATGCAGGACTTTCTGTGTTTTATTAATGCTAGTTTACTGGGGTTTGAATAGTCATTTGAAGTAGTTTGGGGTTATATTCAGAAATCAAGATTTAAGCATTATGCAGCCAAATACTCTAATTTCCTTCATACTAGCATCAAGCTTTCTATATATATACAATCCCACAGAGAGAGAGAAAAATTGTCTGGTGTCACCCGTATTGCGTCTCAGAGAAGTAGCAAACTGAGCAATAAAAATGATGAATTGGATTTTTTTCTTTTTTTTATGGACTGCAACAGCTATATGCTGCCATAGGAAAGCCAGAGAAGCTAGAAATTAACTGTAGCATACATATGCAACAGATGCATTACGAAGCGTTCCAGGAGTTTGTCAGGAACAGCTAAATAATAAACACAAAGTAAGGTTAGAGGAAGTTGCTACTTGCTCGTATAGCCCAAGATAAGAGAAGAGATCAGGAGAGATACTATATAGTAGTTTATCAAGAATAAGACAACACACCACTGGGGTTTCCAGCTAAATTAAGAGTCAGAGAGGCAGCTTCTTCTGAGGTTTAAAATCAGAATTCATAGCACAGGCACAAGTACTAAGAGGGAAAGGATGATGAATGGGATAGATAAATCAGAAAGCATACTTTCAGGGAATATTGCAAGCTTAGGCTTTTGAATAGCAATTATGGAGAGCATGATTTTTCATTTCAATTTATGTCCTGGTAATCAATTATACACTGAGCTGGATATAGACCCTTTTTCTGCCCCATTAAAAGAAAACAAGCAAATAAAATAAGGATTCTGAATGCAATGAGTTCTCTTCCTCTCTTTTCTCTACCTTTGATTCCAGTTATTTGAGATAACCATGGAATTTTAACTTAGAAGAAAGCCAACTTGCTATGCACAGTGAGACTCACTTTATTATAGCTTAACCCTTTCATAATTTTTAGTTCTACTTGTCCTTGCAATCATTGTTCTAGCTTAATATGACTTGTGAGAGGTCTCAACATTGAAAACCATAGTGTATCCCTAATGCTAAATTTTCACTTGTCACCTACAGAAGCACGAATCAATGTAAACTGGAAGAGGTTTCTTGATTCCTGCACATCATACTGGCCTGAACAAGTTCTGTGTGGTTCTGTGCAAGCATCTGCCTCATGCTGTGGTGACAGAAGAGAGGTTTGTTGTTGCACATACCCATCCCACCATGGCTGCATCCAGCTCTGTCTTAAAGTATTTATATTTTGAAAAAACACCCATCAGCCAGTGTTCTTGTCAGTACAAGGGCATTAACACTTCTTATCTGTAAAACATGTTTCCCCATGGATCTTCCTGCCAGTTCAGTTCTGCTATGAGTAGTACAGCAGATGGAGGCACAGAGAAGAAATGCACCACCGAAGTCCCAGTCTACTACCACTTACTTCACATATTAATGTGAAGTGGCCATCAGCTTTTGGTGCCTCAGGCCACATCAGTGCTCAAGAGAGTGGGAGGTACTAGGGCAAGTTTTAATTAGGGTTAAGGATGAGCTCCCTGAGGGGAACTGCCACAGCCATCCTGTCATCACTCACTGCCCTCAGTCTCCCTGTGACAGTAGGCATCTTCCACATGCTCAGGCCAAGGGTGCCTGTGAAACACTTTCTGTCAGCTCTGTTTGAGAGCTTCTCTGATGGCTGGGCTACACTGAACTGGAGAGGCAGCAGACATGTGGCACTTGCACTCTGTGGAATCATCTACTTTGGAGTGCAACCGGGATGAAGCACCGTCAAATGCAACGTGCGTTGTCCTCACAGAGGTATAAACCGAGATTCAAAGCACTGAAAAACTGGAAAATATTTCTCCAGCTCGGCTCCTGGTAGCAATCCTCAGAATCCACTGGGAAAGGGTGTCTTGGCCTCAGCTCCAACCCTCAGGTTCGGTTTGGTGTAGCCATGCTCTGCTGGCACGGGCTTGCCCAAGCCCGAGTGCAATGAGAGCAATGCTACCTGTTTTACCAGCTTGGCTACCTTACATAAATTAATAAGTACTGCCAACAAACTTTAAAATCCAGTTGGCTACAAATAACTTATTTTGAAGGATGCTAATAAATAGGAGAATTGTCCTAAACTTCTCTTTTTCTATGTAAACTTGAAAGGATATAAATAGTTTGACCCAATAAATATATACCCAGGGATTCTGCTGTTGAAGATATCATGTATAGCAGAGTTAGTAGATTATGAGGGTTGTGAAGTATGCAAATAAGAATCTGTTTCATATAAACTGCAGTTGTGCAAATTCAGCTGAGGCCCAAGAGGAAAACTACAGACTTTTCCTCCTATGCAGATCAGCAAAACAAACATTATAATCAGTTTTCAAGCTAAACTGTGCCTCCATTCCATTAGATATGTAATTCCACCGTCTTTAAGTTTTAGAGTTTGAAGTTCTCTTCCTCCCACAGGAGCTCAGTGAAGTCTGAGAGGGAAAAGATTTTAATGCAAGCACCAAATTTTTCATATATCCCATCTGAAATGAGCTTATGAGGAGCTTGTATGCATTATTCATCCCATATCCTGGCTAGAATTGCTAACACATCCATTGCTTCTGCTACTGATACCTTATCAGTACAGAGCTGTTCAGCTGTACTGCATTTAGGTGAAGTAATGTACACATCCAGCTTTAGTTGCCTGAGAACATGATGTGAGTTTTAAGGCTCAAACAATCATGAGAATTTCTTCTAGAAGTTCCTCAGTTTCCCTGGGCAACGCTGTCCCTCGTACGCTTTCATTTGGCCTGGTTTCATTTCTACACGTTTTCCTTGCTGCCCAGACTAAAGGAAGAACGAAAGTCTATAAATCAATGACATCTTCACCTAGCCTCACTCTTGCTTGCTTTCTTCTTGAAGCAGCAGCATCTCGTGACTTTCTTACTTCTCCAGCTTTACCAGCTTCAGAGTTCTTCACTACACTTGTACTAATTTCCTTTTAAAATGACAGCCAATTGAAAATATGAAAATCACCACTGATTGCATAAATAAGCATTTGTACTGCAGTACACAGGTTTTTAGCAAAACCAATCTTGCATGGATTTACATATATATCATAGCTGTTCAGGGCAAAGAAGCTGTAATTTGGCACAAAGTAGGTCCCCTGTTGTGGAGTGGCATTTATAATGACAGTACTAGGTAAATAACTCAGGCATCCAAAGACAAAATACATCCCTTAAGGTCATGATCTGGATTTAAGTAAGAAAATCCTGGAGAGAGTTTAGAAACTATGAAGCAAGGAAATAGATTATACTAATCAGTAAATTCAGTTTGGTTTTTTTTTTTTTTTTGTGGTCTGACAGATAAAATGTAGTTAATATTTTCCATTCTATTATTACTCTTAGTGTTATCTAACTTAAGTTATTAGTATGTTGACAAGGTATGTATGTCAATTACACACTGTACAGAAGGCAGGGTTATATGGACAGCAACTATTTTCCACATACTTATTCTACAGAACAACTTTTCACAGCTCTGACGTACAATTTATATATAAATAGATATGCCTATTAAACCCATTTGCTGTCAGGGATTAGTTCTTTTATTTTAAGTGCCTCAAATATATTCTTTTCTCAGATTAACAGTGATGTACTTTCTGTTCAGTCATAGGCAGCAGCTCTATGTGGAGATCACGACTCTCAGTGAAGGTTATTTACTCACAGGGTGAGTGAGAGGGTTCAGCACTGTCTCCACATACCAAAACCCCATCTTCACTGGCTTCCCATAAAACCCTAGGGAAGCTCACTGAGGATTGCTTCTCCACTTGCAGCTGTACCCTTGAGCTTCCTGGTGCCCTGCCAGTGCTGGGAGAGCACAGAGCTGCAGCTGTACCAATGTAATTATGGACCGCTCAGGACTGCGCTGCTGCTGAAGACTGGAGATGCATTTCTGCCAGTAAAATTTGCAAGGCATGAAAACATGCTCTTCCATGAAGGCCAAGAGCAAGTTGCTGACCAGCTAGGATCCTAGATCACATCTGATGGCATCTATGTGGTGAATAGGTCTCATTTCTATAACCCCAAATAAGAGTCCAAAGCAAGACCCACTAAGAGATCAGCATAGCATTAGTCCCAGTGAGCTCATCCTGCCTGTATTGCAGTATCTTTACAGTAGATGTACTCATGGAGAGTGAGGGAGGAGGCCTAACCTAAATTTTCTGTATCTGTTCTGATATCCTTGTCCCTGAACCTGAGTGCCATGCAAAGATCGTAAGTTCCTGCCCATAAAACCATGATATCCAACGTTTAATTGAATAATAGAACAGCGCTAAAAATACATACTTGGCTGCCTGAGGAGAGGTTGCAGCGTGCTGGCTAGATCACACTGATGAGAACTGAGGTACATTAGTTCAAATTCTTGCTCTGAACCAGTGATGACATTTCCTTTTGGATGCCCTGCTGCCTACTAGCAAATTATTCAGTGGGTGAATGCTGCTGGTACCCTTTGGCTTCATATAGAACTTGTACCTAAGCAACAGGAAAATAATATAATGCCTTAAAAATATAATAAAAGCACTAATAAGTGAATGGGGCGACCTGGATCCTAGTTACTATTTCTGGCAAAACAGAAGGTCCCTGCAGACTCCTCACTCCAATGGTTAAATACTGATTACAGGTTCAGTTTCCCTTATAGGGAAATGGGGATGAACCCTGAATCTTCAGATCCTTCTGACAGCTGGGATTTGAGGCAACCCCAAGGGATATTGCTACATCATTGCTTTTGATGATAAAATGCTGTGTTTTCCTACAAACATGATGGGTACTAAAGTGTGTAGCTGTGTTTGTGCAGGAGACAAGTCCCAGGAGTGACTAAGCCATGCAGGAGGCACGAGTCAGTGCTAGGTCTTCCACATCCCCTCTTCAAGTGCCCATGGGAAAATCCACACCAGTGGGACACTGTGCACAGGCTTGTTACCCAAAAGCAGGCACTGACCAAGGCACCACATCCACAAGGCAGAGAGGAAAACAATGCAATAAATTAGTGCACCAGTTCTGGCTCAGCATGATGGCTGCAGAGAAAGCTCAGGAAGCCATAAAATAAAGATATCATGAAATAAACGGAAAGATGACTTGTAATTAATTGCTTTTATACAGGATGATGTAAAGCAGACTTAAAATTACAGAGAATTAGTCTGGCAATTGAAGATTTTGCACACACTGTCATGGTTACTTCAAAACTGTCTATATACCAGACTCTAACAGGCTTAAAGGAGTTGAAACAGAACTTTAAAATCATTTGTGTTTTAAATAAAGGAGGGTATTTGTAGTAATAATACTTTTGATGAAGTGTTCAGAGTCAAGTGATACATGTGATTGATGTCCATAATAATTGCACACTTCTATAATCCTTCCTCACCCGTAAGAGTTTTGAGCTTACATTTTGGATATTATTAATATTCAGACAAAAAATAACTTGTGGGCAATATCATGTCCTGAACACGGTGGAGAATTAATCTATTTTTGTAAAACTGTTTAAGAATGATGGATACTTTTTCCTGCTCACGTAAACACCAGCTAATTCTCTAGACCTCCTTTTTCTGCTCGTGAAAATCCAAGTCCAAATGATTTCACGGATATTTAAAGGATGGTGTCAAATACTGAACACAAGAAGATTAGTTTCTCTATTTGATAAAGACCTGATACTATTCATTACATTGCAAATATTTCAGAACTGGAGTTTTCTTGGGTTTTAATTTGTAAGAGAGAACACAATGAATTTAGGAACAACAAAAACTGTAAAGAAAAAATGAGGCTCCTGAAATGTAGCCATCAAACTAGACTTCAAGTGAAAATATCACACTTGTTTTTATTCTAAATAAGCAACAGGGCAGCTTGGAATAAACATGGATTGAAATTTTCTTCATCTTTTTAATGAGTTCAAAGAGGCTGAACAAAGACACAGAAGAGTTGAGCATTGCTGTGTACAACACGGTAAACAGATTAAAATTTTATACCTGAGTAAAAAAGGAATTTAACTATTAACTACAGCATGCAGAATAACTGATAAGTTATCACATAAACATAGTATACTGTTATTAAGTTACAATCATTCAGATGTTAATTTTTACAAAGGCTAAAGATGGAAAAAGCTCCGAGATGAGATGAGTATGTGACATAAAAACCACAATAAGAAAAAACACTTTACCATCTAGAAGCCTTTCCAGAAGATCAGAATTATCTGCTGTTTTATTATCCAGGCAGAAGCAGCAACAATTCAAAGCCTGTGGAGTTAATAACACATTAGACATTTAAGCAGGTCCTGAAAATGAAAATATTAGCAGTTTATGAAGTGCTCACAGAAGACCTGAGCCTGCATTCCCTGCCCCCAAATGCCACTTTAAAGCACTGCATTTTTGAGCTGTCCCCAGAGCAGAATGAAAGGCAAGAATCTGCAGGGAATGACTGATCAAGTCACAGGCTTGTGATTTTCTCACCAGCATAACAACTGCCGATTCTTAAGGGATGACTTTTTACCCCATTTGATTGGCCAAAACCCACATTTCATTTTACATAGAAACTTGACCCTTCCTCTCACTGAATCCAGTATTTGGATGGGTTTGGTTTTTCTTTTCTCTTCTGTTTTCACAACCTAATCTATTTCAAATCCTCTGGTTTGAAAAAGATGCCTGTGGGAGAGAAGGAGCCTGAAAAGTCTGAGGTTTAACCAGCAGAGCTGATTCCCCCACCAGACAGGCTTCTGTCTCCTGGCAGGCTTCTGCACTCCCTGATCTCCACATCGAATATAAAAAACTATCCACACCCATCACCAATATTCCTGTGCAAGCAATCAGCCATTTTCCTTTCTTCAGCAAAAATCAGCAAACCCGGCACTTGTCATTTAGACTTCTCAAGAAGATATGGGAGGTGTGGAAGGGTATTTACCCTGTTCGAGACAGCTATAAACAAAGCCTCTCCCTTTTACTTCCTTGCAGTTGTATAGTTACATATTTTTGATGTCAATCAACTCTCCTCAAATCATAATACCTGTCTTGACCTTTCTGCTACTGTTCTTTCACCATTTATGCATAGAACTATGCATTGAACATGCATGTACCAAAATGGGTTCATCGGTTTGTCTGCAACATATTCATTTCTTGTTTAAAATCAGACATCTTAGACATTGGTAGGTTGTGTGAAAGAGTCCCCAGGGAATTGAATCCTCTTTGCTTCTAGTTTCTTCCTGGCTTTGAAAGCTGCTGATACTTCGGGGTGGATGGAGTCCAGCCGCTGTTCACACTGGAAGGCTGTGAGGAAGGCTGTCCTGTAGTTGTTATTCATCCAGCCATAGAGAAGGGGGTTAGCAAACGTTGAGCACATGGCAATGACATGGAATACCGTGTAGATCAGTTTGTACTCTTTCAGGTCTAACACCTGACTGTCAATGTCACTGACCAGCTGGAAGGTGTGAAAGGGCAGCCAGCTGACAGCAAACACCACAACCACGCACACCAGCATCTTGGTGGTTTTCCGGCGCCGGTGGTGATAGTGGTCGTTCCCTGCCCCAGGGCTAACATGGTTCTTGAGCTTGGTCCAAATACGGATGTAGGCATAGGAGATGACTGCCAGAGGCAGCACATACTGGATCAGGAGCATGGAGATGCTGTAGATGGTGCCATAGTTGAGCTGCCCCTCCCCTGGCCACTTCTCAGAGCAGACCACAATCTTGAAGTCAGGAATTATCTCAATCAATGAGTACTCACGGAAGATGGCCAGAGGACTTGCCAACAGGGCACTGACTGCCCAGGCAACTCCTATAATCAGGAAGCTGATCCGCTTAGAGATTTTGCTTTCCAAGTGGTAGACGATGCAGCGGTGACGATCCAGAGCAATTACAGTCAAAGTGACAGTAGACACATGGACAGCAAGGGCCTGAGCATAAGGCACCAGGTGGCACAAGACTGGGCCCAGCTTCCATTCGCCCAAGAGTGTATAAACCAAAGTGAAGGGCAGGCACAGCGTGTTCACCAGCAGGTCAGCCACTGCCAGGTTGGCAATGAAGAAGTTAGTCACTGTGCGCATGCTTTTGAATTTGATGATCACATGGATCACAAGGGAGTTTCCGATCACTCCCAACAGGATGATGGAGCAGTAAGCAAAGATGAGAATTATTTGTACTTCAACAAGTGTTGTGCTGTCTGTCAGTTCTGGTTTAGGGTCCAGAGCCAATTCGTTGAGTGGTGTGGTATATCTTGTCAAGTACAGCTTAGTGAACAGCTCCATTTTCATTTCATCTGTCTGGTTTTCCTCACCTACTGCTTCCAGGGGCCCCATCTTTGCAGCAGTCTGGTCAAAGCTTTTCAGAGCTGCCCCTGAAAGCAAAACAATACAAGAACAAGTGGAGAAATTGGTCCACATGGGTTAAGACAAGAAGCAGTGAGCTAAAGCTACATCTCTTTCTTAACCCACATGCCACATTGCAGGATTAAGAGAAGATCTGTCTTAATATATTTAAATTCTCTTGCCCTTACATTTTGAAGGCTGATCCAGTAATATTATTTAGGCATGACTCCTGCTGAAAATTGGAACAGATTTCAAAAGCATTCCAAAGACAAAGTTTGCCTAAGTAAATGCAGAAGGATTAAGATCCTGCTGGGCAGCACATCATGTTTTTACAATGCACTATCTAAAACTAGTGCTTATCTATCAAATACAAATCTTCCAGTAATATCTATGGGAATTCTACATGGAACAGCACCATCCGGACTGTTTCAGCTTTTCCTTAATGAAAAGTGTTTCCTTTAAATAGTTACTAAATTCTTACAGGTTTATGCCCTTTCTTAATATCGGTGAACTAAATGCTGGGGTCTTTCTTTAAGAAACTTTGTTTTACAACAGTTTGTACCATGAAGCAAATAAAAAATACCACTGAAATAGAACTGAAATAATAGCATTTCTTTGAAATAACTGACTGCGTATTATTCATGTATAATGCGTATGTTATTCATGCTGAAATCAACTCAAGAAACAACTGAAACACAGTAATACGTGATATTGCCTTTCTGTGTGATGTTTCAGAAAGCAGAGGTCCGTGCAGGCTGCCAATCAGAAATTCATTTCTGACTGCAGTCATAGCGAAGAGCAAATCATTCCCCTGCTGATGTCAGTAAGAATTTCACCACTGGCATAAAAATGACTTTTTTTTTTTCCCTTCCTTACACAGGCTGAGCCAAATTCTGTGCTACCCTAAGACTCCAGTAGGCACAATATATGAATGGTTTACAATCAGTTGTTGACTAGGACTTCAGTCCAAAGTAAAAAAGTACATGTCTCCATGCAAACAGCCCAAAGCACGGGGTGGCATGCTAACCAAGAACTGAGAACCTGGGGACTCCTTTCCTTGGCCTGGGAAAACAGTAAGAAATTACCAGTGCCAAGCAAACTCACCAATAAAACACCACTGTTCGTCACCAAGGGGAAAGGCAACCCTGAGTTACTCACTGTACTTCCCCATTCCTTACCTTCCCTAAGGAAAGCAAGAGTAGAGAAGAAATGTCACTTTCTTGCCATCAAGTGTTACACGTAGCTTAACCCTTCTCAAATTAAAGTCTGCCTAAAGAAACAGCTATTGATGTGTTTGGAGTGAATAGGGCTTTTTAAAAATTCTTGCTCTTTTCTGATCAGCTCCATTTAATTCCTTCCAACTTCAGAGAAACATTTCAGAGGAATAGAGGTACATTTTCACCCCTACCTATGTTCCAGTAATTATCAGTGAGTTACATCCTTCAGTATGGTTTCCAAACTGAGAAAGGAGCATTGTCTACCAGCAGCAGACTGAATCCTTTTTGCTTGCTTCCATCCCACACAACATCCCAAAGAATTCCTCAGGGTGAGCTGTTTTTGCAAAAGAAGCAGATCGACAGCATGAACTGAAAGGCGTCTTCCCCCCAGCTAAACAGATCAGAATTATGCCATACTGTTTAGTTTACATTTAGTCAACAATTAGTAGTGTAAGCCTGAGATGTGAAAGACCACAAGACATGTAGCTGAGATGTGCCAGCTACTCATACTAGTGCACACCGCTGATTTTAGCAGTATAATCGGTTTTCAACTACTAGCCTAAGCAATGGATGTCAGGAAGGGATTCCTTATCAATACACCTTTAGTCCACCAGGTTAAAAATATAAGTGATCCACCACAATTTACACAGTCAAGGCTATGCAAAAGTTGAGAACTCTGATGAGCATTTTCCTTTGACCCATTCCTACACCCAGGAATTATGCTTCCATATATTATTACAGGTAGAGATTTGGCAAGCTCCTAGGACCATCAAATGCTTCAAAATCTCATAACTTTTTTTCAGTGCAGGTCATGTCTACACACAGAAGCAGAATGGCGAGAGGGCTGACAAATAGAATTTTTTCCCCTTCTTTGCCCTAAATCCAGGCAGAAGGATGTAGCTCACTCAAATCACATAGCTCCCCATTCTTCCCAAAAGTATTTTCACCCACTTCTCTAGTACCTGACTTTCTGTTGATTCCTTCTTGCAACTCCTTCTTTTTAGCAAAGCCTTCTCTTGTTCTGACATTTTTATTTTATTTGTTACTGCCCTATTCAGGCTGATGAAAGATGCCTTGGGCTTGTCAATAAGACAAAGCTGAGGGCGAAAGAAGGGACAACCACAGTTTAAAACAGAAATGAACTCGTGTGTCAGCAAGTGATAAAATAAACTGGACAAGTCCAACATTGTTGGTGGGACTGTTATGCGGGCAAAATATCAGTTGCTTTCAAAAAAATGGAGAAAAAACTAAGGTGACACTCCAGGTAGTGTTTGACAGGACCCCTTCTGTTCTTTTTTTGGGATAAACTCTCAAAGTGATTGCATTTACTGGCACACTTTGCATACTGCATCACATCAGGGTTTTTTTCCCAGTTTTTTCCTCCCAGCAGTCAGATCCTCATGGTCAGGCATCAAATTGCTTCTAACTTTCGGCCGAGAAAGGCCCAAAGAGGAATTACATGGGTTCTGAGAGCAAGTAAGGAAAAAGGGCGGAATACGTGATTACATTAGCAAGCAGCATTCTCACCAGGACTGCAGTGCCTGCGCTGGGGAAGGGGCTAGGATTGCCGGAGGCGAAGCTGACAGCAAACGCGCCTTTGAGATGCGGCGCCGCTTCCCTCGCGGCCCCTGGAGCTGTCCCCGGGGGAGACACCCATCCGAGGGGCAAACACCCATCCGAGGGGCAAACATCCATCCGAGGGGCAAACACCCATCCCGGGGCAGACACACATCCCGGGGGCAGACACCCATCCCGGGGGCAGACACCCATCCCGGGGGGCAAACATCCATCCGAGGGGCAAACACCCATCCCGGGGCAGACACACATCCCGGGGGCAGACACCCATCCCGGGGGCAGACACCCATCCCGGGGGGCAAACATCCATCCGAGGGGCAAACACCCATCCCGGGGCAGACACACATCCCGGGGGCAGACACCCATCCCGGG
>JAOTQP010000002.1:1336863-1348311 GCA_026413545.1 Cichladusa arquata | reverse complement strand
CGGGGCGCGGCGCCGGCTCCGCCCGCCGGGCTCCGGGCGCGGGCAAGGCTGCGGGCAGCGCGCCCGGGATGCGCCGGCTGCGCCTCGCTCGGGATCCGACAGCGGCAGCGCCGCCGGCCCCAAGCAGGGGTTTGGAGGATGCGGGTGTCGTGCCCGACCCGAGCTGGCGTGCGCGCCGCACGCCCGAGCGTGCTTCCTAGCTTTCCAGCCTCCGTGATGCGTTCTGGGGTAGCATAGAGGGGATGCCTTTGCTCCAAACAGCGGCTGAAATCCTTGCTTACAAGCACCGCAGCTTGCACAGATTTTCTGATCCTCAGATGTGACTGTTGCCAGAGAAGGTGTAAAGATGAATAAACCATTTTTCTATTCTGTCAAGAGCCAAATAAAATATTTCATATTTATTTACAAGGCTGGAAAGGTGAAGACAACAGCTGCTACTTTTATTTGGTTCTATATCAATAACCTTTCAAAACAGCTCTCCTGCCAGGCAGCTTAACAGAGAACTAGTGCCAGCCAGCATTGCTGCATCTCTGGTAGGGTTTAGCTTCGTTAAATCAATCCATCAATGGGTTGTGCTTAGTATTTTTCTGGGTGTCTGATGCCTCTCTCTTGGTATAACTTCTGAGATTCAAGGGACTGTCTCCTCCATGCATATCTGGGGGACCTGATTTACCAAAACGTGCTTCAGCCCTGGTCGTAGTTCCCAAGAATAGGAACTAGGAGACTTGCTTTTTCTATGGCTATAGCACTGATACTGAAACAATTATCTTCCCAAACATTGCAGAAGCTGCTCTCCAGAATAGGAATACTCTATTACTTCCTGTCACTTAGGTGAATTTGCATTCATATTTAAGGTAATTTCAGGGGTCAGCAACATTATCTTCCACTCTTTCTTCCAAAGGAGGCTCAATACAAAAGCTTCCTTTGTGCTTCAGTTGTCAAAGGTAATGCTCCTTGCTTTCGTTATAGCTCAACAATATGTCCTTATCTACAGCAGAGAATGTTAAGGGAGCATCGAGGAGTAACTTCAGTGATTTAGAGTTGTTTTGAAATTCAAAAGGTCCTGAGAACTCCCTTGGATCTTTACTAATTCAGGCTATCTCTTCAGGAAGGGCCTTGCTCTTAGTCCTTCAGCACTTCTGAGACTGTTAATAGAATGCACCTAGCTTATTGCAAAATAGATTCTTTTGATGACTAAATAAAGAGCCTGGAGTTTCAATTCTCTTACCCCTGTTTACTCATTTCCCAGTTCAATCCAATTGTAGGATTTATTTTTTGATCTATCAGCAGACATAAATGCATGCTGTGAGTTTTAGTAGTTACAGCACTTGTATAATACATGGCCGTGACAGCCTGCAATCCTTTCCTTCTCTGACAAGTAGTCAGCAGTGGCCTTCCACTGATCTCAGGGGTGTTGCTGTTTTGCCCTACTCTGCACACTCTTTCTAATTTAACTTATTTCTGCTACTTCTAATGTCTTGGAGGGTAAAGTGAAATGCTACAAATCTTTGTAGTCTGCGCAGCTCAGGATTCCATAGCTAAGGGAAGGCTTAAATTTCGAGATTCCTGAAAGAAGTCAAGAAATGCAATTTCCTAGAGGTTCTTATGCCATAAGGGCTGGCTTTCCATGCTAGAGAAAGAAGGCATTATTCCCTGTTACAAGGCAATTCTGTGTTCAGGCACAACTGATATGTTTAATGGAAATGCATTTCTAATAAAAACCAGCATTTTTTATTGCTTGTAAAAGAGTGGAATTTAATGGCCCCATAAACACCGCCTTGAACCAAAAGCCATGAAAACACTAACAGGAAGGGCAGAAAGAGTCAAGTAGCAAATGGGCTGTTCAACATCAAATGAGCTGCTGGATGATCACCTCCAAAGCAGCTGTGGATACTTTGCTTTGTGTGCACTTGAATTTCCATTCAAAAAACCATGATAAGCCATGAGTCATTGAATCACAGAACCATGTGTTGGATGGAACTTCCAAAAATCTTCATGTCCAGCTTTATCAAACCAAGTCTAGATGCAGCAGGTTGTGCCAAGCTATGTCTCCTCTCTAGAAAAGTACCTCTGAGTGAGAGATACTGTTCTCACTGGGCAGGCCATCCTGCCAACAACTCTCAAAGACAATTTTCTTTTTTTGTATCAAATCAGACTTGCCCATGTTCCAGCTTGTACTAAATACTTTTTGCCTCCCAGTAGCTCCCAGTCTACAGTAGTTAGATTTCCACTCAGCCTTGACTTCTTTGAGGCTAAATAAACAGTTCCTTCAACAACACTTCAGTTGTTATGTAACTCATCCTCAGTCATCTTGGTGTCCTTTTGTTGCACTTACTCCAGTCTACCGATGTTTTTCCAGCACTAGGAGCGCCAAACTGAACCCAGCTGTCACTACAGATGTGGTCTCACAGCTGATAAATAGAAGGGAATAGTCGCTTCTCAACCTGTTGGCTACGCTCTTGCTATGTCTTGATATAGACTGTAAAGTTAGACTGTGAAAACTGACTTGCATTGAATAAATAAGCCACATGAACTTTAAATCTCAGCTTCCTATTTAAGGCAAGTCTATAAATGAGCTTTTGCTGTGAATATGTATATGTACTAAGATGAAATTAGATAACATATCTTAACAGCTTGGGAAAAAAGGCTGTTGGATTTATTTCTGCTGTAAATCCCACTTAGGGAGGTATGGCAGGGTGTATGATATCCGATTTACATAATTTGCCTCTGGCAGTTTCTGTTCAACTCTTTACTGTTAGACAATTGTCTTGTCAAATTCTGTCCAGCATGGTGAGTTTTTTTCCAATGGAACAATAAACATTTATGCCAGCTCCTCCTAAGTTTACCAGCTCTCAGGAGCAAAATAAAGGTCTGCATGTAGTGCCCAGACTTGAAGCAGTAATGACTTTTGTTTGAATCACAGAGCTAGGAACGAGTTGCCAGTCCTTGTCCGTTAATTTGTTCAACATCAGATTTGCTGAAATGGTAAATCAGGCTTGATGAATATCAACAAGAAAAGGCAGCTGCTGTCCCATCTCCTATCCCCAGACATAGTTTTCCTTATATTATTTACTGTGAGGGTTGAATTTAAAAGAAACTGCTACCCCTTGATCCCCTGACCTTTAAAAGCAGTGCCGTGCTGCATGCCACTCAATCAACCCAAACTTTGTCAGTCCTTACTCACACAGATTTTTCTTGAGTGAGTCAGATTTCAAGGATTTGAGTGTTCTACATAGCATGGAAAATCCCTTAAAAAGGGGAAAAAAAACTCTCAAAAATGACCTCGAGAAAAAATATCTTTCATGAGTCTGTTGTGTGGTACCCACACAGAGATCATATGGTGTAAAATTATGTAGGAAAACGACTTTTCTTACTTAAAAGCTCAGAGCAAAAGTGTTTAAATAGCTAAGGAGTGAATTTTCTGCTTGCATAGATCTGTAAACATTTTGCCACACATTTATAGACTGTTGTTGTTCCATTTTTGTTTAGATTCAGTCCCACAGGTTAAATTCTATTTATTTCTCTTTTTCAAATGCAGTAGTGTAACTGTATGCACAAAAATGTATCATCAATCTGCCTGAGGGGTAAATACAAGTCAGCAGGTAATGAGAGAAATTGGTAAGTATGTATAAATACCAACTTGGCGTTGCTAACAGCAGTACTTCACACCCACTGCTGGTTAAACAAACAGTTTGGCGCATCTCGTTCAAAAATGATTGCACCGAAGGCTCAGTTCAACTGGCTGTTTGCTCACAGGTTGTGACTGAGTTCAGCACTGATTCCACACAAGGAAAGACTGCAGAGCTGAGCACTGCGTTTCAATCACAGCCTTCCCGAATCACCTAGTGCATCGCATACACTGTTTCATTCAGACAAAGTCAACGCTGTAAGGTCGAGTAGTTCATCCAAGAAATGACAGGTTTAAAGTTGCCCATTTAACACCAACACATATCTATTTGTATTTACATACCTGTGACACAGTCTGTAACTAACTAGATACATTATTTTTCTCTAAGGTTCATTCTGTTGGAAATCCTTATGCAATTAACATGCATTCGATATTTCTTTATATTCTTAGTATATATTTTGCCATCTTATTCCTTCTCTTTACTGACATGCTATCCTTTCCCTGCAGAGAACTGTCATTCCTTCATAGGGCTTTCTATGGTCTTTTCATTACTAGATCTCAATCAGAAATACTCAACCTTTATTAAGATCTATTTTCTGTCATTTGAATTCAAAGACGCTGGCCAAAATTTAATAGGATTTTTAAAATACCAGAAATAAACCATTTTACTGTATTTTTCTCTTGCTTGAATTTTAGACATTTTTTTCATTCCTATTTATCCTTAATTCAGTTTCTTTTTAAATAGAATAGTTTCTGAAAATTCAAAAATGTAATGTGGAAAATGTCGCTACATTAGTTAGTAGTTGGTGTACAACTAGTTGTTGCCATTTCTAAAGAGTTTTCAGATGTTTTCGAGGCAAGCATACTCTATTTTAGAACACTCATCACAGAGAATACATTCTCACATATGAGCTTACAGCTCGAATAACACACACACTTCAGTCCTCAGTTTTTGGTAGCTGGGAAAGCAATGAATCTCTAGATGCTTTCCAAGAGTGAGTCAACTAAACCTGCTTGTTGTAGGCCTGCTTGTGTTTCAGTTACTTCTGATTCTGGAGGTCCTTGGCTGCTACAAGCAACAACGCCACTCACCCTTTGCTTTGTCTTAAAACCAGTCTTGTAACAATTTGTAGAGGTTATGTATATTCTTAAAACTGAATCAGATGCTTTTCAGCCTTAGTTTTTGCCTTGCTGAGGATATCTGTGCAGTGTTGAGTGTGTTGTCTTTGGAACAAAGAGAACTAAGTTTGAAAGATGAAAAACCTTCAAATATTTGTTCCCTCCTCTCCAAGTTACAGATTTCAAAATAGAGAAAACTGGTCACAAAGTTTACACACAAGTTTTCCTCCTGTATGCATGAAGCATACAGTTGACTACACATTACTCAGAAATATATTTTTATTGAGCTTATTTCTCAAAAATATCCATACGTTTTTTGTTACCATATGATACTCTTTTCATGACAAATCCTTTTCATGTTGCTCTTAAGATCAAGGAAATGGATCATTTTTTGACCTTGCTCAGCCAGCCTTCATTAAGATGCCGAAGATTGCTGGTGTGGTTGGCATCTAGGTCCTGATGAGATGCTCCAAAGAATCAATATGGATAGAGTAGCCTATCAGAAATTTAATTATTTTGATTAATAATGGTATCCATGAATGAAAGCTTTTATATCATATTAAATAAAGAAATGGGGTTTTTTTACTTGCCAAGACACAAGAGAGTATCTTTCTCCCATGTTGTTGAAAGTAAATTAATTATTACAAGGTTTCTGCACACTATTTGAGTTAATTTTCCCACATTTACACAGAATTTGCAAGCTGTTCTGAGCCCTTCATTGACTTCATCCAGGGTCATTCTGTACCTCTATATGGCATTTTATGCAATAATGTCTTTTGGGAAAAATACATAGCATTAAATTAATGGATTTCCCTTGTAAGTATTTTTTGTCCTTAAGAAATTACTTTAATCACTGAAGAAGTGGAAAAAGAGCACTTTCCCTACCTGTTATCACTTATTTTATAAAGTGAAGTACTTACTGTCTCATTTGTGCACTCTGTCCCAATTTTGGAACTTCTGAAGGACTAAATTCTAGGCTAAATGCAGCAAACCTGTACGGCCCCCTTCTTGAACTGCAATTGTATGACTCAAACGCTAACATACAGAAATGCTGAGAAGTTTTAACTGTTTCATCTTCTTCCTTGCCAATGCTTTCCATTACTAGTGTAGTGTACTGAAACTTCAGTGCCTCGTTTTTGACTGACAGCACTGTCTGTGAACAAGTTAAGCTTGTCAACCTATCTTCATAAGGTTGAAAAGTGCTCTGATCCAAAAGGTCTGCCTCCCACTCAGAACTGAACCAGCAGTTTTCTACATGAACTCAATTTTTCTTTGTTGATTGCCTGTGATTCCCACCCACATTTTCCGGAGAGTGATGGCATTTGAATTGCTAGAGGTATTTTAGGATGGAGGAGAGGGAATGGGAAGAGGCTTGGGTTTGCCATGTTTGTAGGACTAATCGTTCTGATTGCACACAGCCAGGGGACCAGCAGCCAGAGCACCATCTGTGCACACAGCTTATCCATCCCACCCAGCTTCAGCACAAAGGAATGTGTCAGCTCCTGCTTTTCCAGAGCAGCTGAAAGCCTCCTTCATGCTCCACTGAAATTTTGCAATTGTTCCCTGACGATCTACTCCCTTCACACTGTACGTCTCTCTGGCACAGACTTCCTTCAGCAAGAAGCTCTTTCTGCAGTGCTGTTTTTGCAGGTCAGAGTGGGGAAGAAAACTGCTCTTCAGCATCACCTCCCTGTCCTACAAGCTGCAGAATTATCATCTCAGGGTCCTGGGGAATGATAAGACACATATGATCCCCCAGGAAATGCAAAAACATCTCAAGAGGCTGTGTGTGGCTGTCTGTGGTGGAGGTGTTTGCATCTGAGATAGTAAACTTAGACTTCTTTTAATGTCAAGAGAGACCTACATAGTCTAACCAGTGGAGTTTAAACTTTATTATGTTTGGTTGGAAGAATTGCACCCTAAAAACCATCAGCTGTTTACAAGACCTTCAACCCTAGTGGAAACCTCAGCCAGTTCTTTGTACACTGTGGGTACCTAAAACCCAGTGAAAGGGATTCCACCTGTTGCTATTTATACAATATAATTGTATATTGTATATATTACAATATTACATATTACAAAGATGTGCAAGTATATTTTCTCCCCATCAGTATCTGGACTGAAATCTAGTATATGAGTAGCTCTTCCCCAGATCCTCAGTGAAGTTTAAACACATAGTGTCCATTGATTTCAGGTACAAAAACTATACAGGATTGGAACCTTAATGCTTTGCAGATTGTATCAAATTTCTTCTCTTTCTTCTTCACAAAGACTTGAGGGAGCTTGCCTATATGCAGAAACTGTCCAAAATACCTCTCCCAAACAAGTTCCAGATATAGACTCCCTTTTCCCAAATATACTTTACTGTGTTACAGGCAAAAATTCCTACATGGCAAGTTGCCAAAAATAGAAAAAACAAAACTAAAACAACAATTGTTTTCATCTGTAGACCTATTCAGATGTCCATAAAAGTTATTTTTCGTATAGGCAATCTTACACATTCGCACAGTGCACTAATTATTCACCTAAGAGGTGAAGATGATGGCAAGTTTAGATGGATCTGCCATTACAGGAAATTAATATCACACCTTCCAAACAGTGCATTCCAGTGAAGACCAGAAAAAGCAGATTTCTCTTCAGATTCTGCAGCAGAGTTTTGTTGAGTGACTAGAGACCACCCTGTTCTGTGTATCTGCACACAATCTGTCTTACCTTGGCTTCTCTATTATGTGCAAAAAGTCTAGTTTGTGGCTCTCACCAAATCACCCTCCCCCTCTATCTGAAGTCTTTCCTGTTATTCTGGCTTTCCTCCAGCATTGATCTCTGCCAGTCACAATACAGTACACTCCCTTACATTTCTGTCTTCTTTTATTCCTATAACCTTCCTCCCAGCATGGTCTCACCAGCAAACATCTGTACATAGATGTTTTCACTATTAACCTCTTCTTCTGAGAGTATTGGATGCACTCCTGTGTCTCCTAATAGCAACTTTTCTTCACTGCAAAATAGAAGAAAATGCTGTTAACATCTCTGTGTGACAAGAGAGATCTTCTTTATCAGTGTTATTACTTTTGTCTCTCTACCAAATTTGAGAGCAAAATTTAGTACATTGCTTCTTTATTGCCCCATTTCTTCCCCCAGCAAGGATTAATTACCAAGTAGTTTTTTATGATTTTAATGTTATGGTTCTGTTATTTACAATGCAGATATGTCTGGCCTACAAGTGGGAAAG
Source organism: Cichladusa arquata (assembly GCA_026413545.1). Lineage (NCBI taxonomy): Eukaryota > Metazoa > Chordata > Aves > Passeriformes > Muscicapidae > Cichladusa > Cichladusa arquata. Next base: position 1,340,332 of record JAOTQP010000002.1, on the reverse strand, counting down.
TAGCAATATAGTAACAGAAGAATTATAATTAATTCTTGTGTAAATTTTGTTAGATTTTATACCACCTTATGACATTTCAAATAAATCATACCTATGGAAAAAATCAAAGGTTTAACTGATTTGCCTTTAAGAGACAAAAGGCAGAAACATTGCAGAATTTTTTTTCTCCATAACACTGTATCTTATGCTGTGCAGCTAAATATTATCATGACAACCACGAATCTGGTCCTTGAAGAAATCCTGAAATTTCTCTTACCTAAAAAAACCCCTTATATATCTCCTACTTACCTTCATTGCAGTGAAAACATGTTATTTTTGTAAAGAAACCTTTAACTGAGTAAAAAATATTCTTTTGCAGAGGTAATTTACTATAAAAGGCAGTAAATCCATGAGCTTGAAGACAGAAGGGCTTCACCACACTCAAACTTCTCTTTAGGTAAAGTAATTCAAGGCTTCAACCCCTTGCTACAGCAGTGGCTCACAGCACCCACAAGCCAGTACCTCTCACCTTGTTACCAAGTGCAGCAGGCATATACATCTCCAGTACCACCTTTATTTGGAGATGTACAATTTATTTGACTCTTAAAGAAACCTACAATAGTTTTACTATTGCAGTATTGTTTTAAAGTTTTAGCATTTGCTAGTGAGAATTCTTCCTTTTTGTTTATGCTTCTTTGTGGACTTTTACACAACAAAAGAAACAGAACATTCCAAGCTACAAAATAATATAAATTACATCCTTAGTTCTCTGACTTTTTCCTGGTAAACTCAGTAGAACAGTGCAGTAATGCTATCACACATTCATAAATATGATTAGAAGTATAGTGCACTATAATATTAAATATTATTTTAAAGTAATTCCCATGTCAAATAATATCATCCATTTATTGATATAAATAAAACAATAGTCTGTCTTTCCATCAAAGATATCCTTTTATACTGAAGGGGATTCTTATTAGTAAAACTTTAATGTATCGAGAAATTAATGAATAAAACCAAGTTTAATGAAGAGGAGAATAAAAGTTAGTGTGATTATGCAGCAGTCTTTAAGTTATTACTATTTTTCTAATCCCAGGTGAGTTTAATTCTGCTTGAGTACCAATTTCTGGTATTGTACAAGTGAATCTGCCTGTCCTACATCGGTGAGCTACTAATTGATTCCAAATCTAATCCATGTTTTTTACCAAAAGGCCAATTTAAAATCAGGGCTTGGATTCTGCTACCCATGTGACTTTTAAGGAAAGAGGACTTGACTTTGGTGTTAAGCAAATCTTTGGTGCTAACCCTACAGTTTATAAAAGGCACTGAATCTGAGGGAAAATTGTCAAGATCCAGACTCCCCTTTGCCGCTGACAGCCTGCAGCTGCCTTGCCTTCTGCTTTTCATGAATGGCCTCTTCTTCTGCAGAAAACCAGTCAAAAAGGGATCAGTGAAACCAAAAATATGAGGATCTGTGACTGCAGACATAGCTCCAGAGGGGACAGCCCAGAAGCTCTTCAGGGGAAGTCTTCTGCTTTTCAGATATTCAGGGTCAGGGGACAGAGTTACCCACTCCAAACTTATCTGCTATTTTGGAGGCTCTGACCTTGTTCTTGTGACTGTTGTTGAAAACTGGAGCTCTTTACTAACTAGGTCACCTGGAGCCTGTACCAGACGAGGTTTCCACACTGAGAAGGCTCCTGCAGGCACTGGACTTTGTTTTGGTCTGCTCAAAGCAGATATTTTTTAGTTTATTGCAAATTTTGTAGCGTCTCTTCCCTCAGGCGGTTTTGGTCTAAGATTTTCCACCCTAGGTAGACATTCAAAGGATCAAGTCAATATAAAAAGAAGCCACCCCTCTCATCTCCTCACTGCTCAGAAAATGCATGTGGCAGCCAACACTTGGATTAGTACAGATTTTAACAGCATTTCTGTAAACAAGTGGTAGCTTTCACTGCACTAAGTAAATCCTGTAAAGGGAAAGCCTGCTTTGAAGCTTTCTGAAGTTCTACAAGTTACCTATACATCAAAAATATATTTTACTAGGATTTTCAACAAATCCATGATAAGATGCCTGGCAGAAAGCTACTAAAGAAATGAAGTTGCTGTAGGAAGTTGCTGGTGGTTATATGGTTTGAAACCTGCCTACAGAGTCTTTGCCACTCTTCAGGACAAAGAGTAGGCAGAAGAGTACCTTAGGGAATTAATTTTATTTAAAATCTTTATCAATGACCTGCAGAAGGAAGGGATGCAGGAATATGTCTCAGTTCGCAGATGGTATTGAACTCCTGCAGGGAGTCAGACGACACGCTCACACGTAGAAATGAGCTCTAGAGAGATGATACACAGCTGAGCGGGCGCAGGAAAAAGTGGCAGATGATCTTGTCTAGATATATATAGTGAGTGCATCCAGGGAGAATAATCTAAGCTATGCTTATACAGTGTTGAACTGAAAGCTGGCAGCTGGAGCTCAGGAAAGAGACCTGAGGGTCTCTGAACTCGTCTGCTCAACATGCAACAGCAGTCAAAAATGCCAACAAATTTTTGATTGTTCTCAGAAAAGATGGTAAGACCAAACCAGAAAATATAAAATCGCTGTGCATCCACATCTTGAACATTGTGCACAATCCTATTTACAGGTTTAAAGAAGGACATAGAGAAGTTCAAGATAATGCAGTGAAAAGCAGCTAAGATGATTAAAGGGATGGAGCAGATGCCTTTGCGGAGAATCAGAGAAGGCTGGGACTTTTTATGATCTTATTCCTCCCCCAGGATGAGTGGGATACGGTTAAGGTTTATAAAATCATGGAGACGGTGTGTAAAGAAAATACAGAACTGTTGTTTCCCAAGTCCTGTGGTGTCCTCTGGGCACTCACTGAAACTTTTGGAGAGCAGTTTAAAACCTGCAAAAGAAAGTCCTATTTTGAGTACTGCTACCTGCTCTCCCTTCTGAAATCTGCTCTGGAGGTGCACCTTGCCAGAAAGTTTAAAAAGGAGAAAACAGACAAATTCCACAGCAGTAAATCCATAAAGAGACACTCAGATGAAGAGGTAGGAACATATTTGCTGGCATCTTTGGTGCAGTGAAGGGCAGTGGAGGAACATGAGGGGGATGTACAGCAGCGAGACAAGATCATGAATTGTCTCCAAGCAACATTTTCTATTGCCACTGCTGGAGCTGAAATGGATTATTAGTTTGACCCAGAAGGCAATTTTCTATGTTGTCATGAAAATAAGACCCTGTGCTCCTTTGCTAGAGCTTAAACCTGCCACTTCAGAGTTATTTCCACCCATTTAATTTTGATTGCATCTCAGTAGGCAGTCAATGGTGCAGAATTTGTCAACTGAAACAACTGTGTGGTAATTATCAATGGTAGGGATTTTTTTTGTAGTTTTGACCATGATTTTTTTTTTGCAGTGGAATTAAGGACAATATGGGGTTTTGCAAAAATGAAAGGTGGCGAACAAAGGTTTCCAAATAGCTATGAAT
>JAOTQP010000002.1:1301813-1336763 GCA_026413545.1 Cichladusa arquata | reverse complement strand
AATTATCAATGGTAGGGATATTTTTTTGTAGTTTGACCATGAATTTTTTTTTTTTTGCAGTAGAAGTAAGAACAATATGTGGCTTTGCACAAATGAAAGGTGGTGAACAAAGGTTTCTAAATAGCTATGGATCTTTTGTGTAAATTAATAGAACTTAAAAATTATGCAAATTCAGTTAAATAAGAAATATGTTGATTAAAGAGAATTAGGCAAGCACAAAAAGAATTTTTAATAACATATTTTTAGGGCTTTGTTCTGCCACAATCATTAAAATTTCTGGATCAGAGTCCACTTCCTGGAGTTGAATATTGTTCCCAGGTTTTCTAATGGCATTACTGTTGTACTTTGCATGGTGAGCAAACAATTTTTCTCAGGAGTGAGGGTTTGCTCGAATAAAAGTATTAAACTGGGCCTAAATAATTAAAAAAAGACCCAGAAATCCTAGAGACTGTGAAACCCCCTCTGTCAACTTATCCCTTTCAGCAGAGATTCCCTCTCACTTTCCATAAGTATCAAACACTGCCTTCTCCTCACTCAAACTCTTCTGCTGCACCTTTTTGTCTTTTCCTTGTTCCAAATACCCCACACAGTAGGGTGTTTCTTCACTTTTACGAATTTCTTGTCATTCCCTCTCCCAGCTCACCGAAAAGGCTGAAAATGTCAAAGAGCTGTCCACACCCCTCACCACAGGGTGGCTTTGTGTTGGAGAAAATACTGAAAAAATATTTATTTTGTATGTTGCTAACTGTTCCAAGAGAGGCTTAAATACTTATTTATATTCATCAGTTATCACAACCTCTTGAGGCAATTACCAGTTGCAGTTTTCATACCACTTTACCGTATCACAATGCTGAGAGAAGATAGGCAAATCACATCCTCTGGAAATGTGCTGTACTTGAGAAAAAGCTTGAAATAGGGGAGAGCTCTATTTTTTATTATTCTTTTTATTTTTTACCCCTGGAAAGTAGGAGAGCAAATAGCTAATCAGAGGAGGAAAAAATCTCAGACTAATTAACTGGCATTTGGACTAATGGATGACAATTTGTTCTGCATATAATTTATATTCTGTATGTCCCTACATATAACAGCAAGAGTGAAGACCAAAACCAGTTATTATCAGTTATTATTACTACTTTTAAGTTTAATCTGCCATTGCTTGCAGCAGCCTTAACTTGGTCAGTTGTAGCCACACATAGGAGAAAAAACCCAAAAAATTTGCTGTAATTAAGGATGGGAATTTGTTTCTCTTAAAATGTGCTCAAAAATCCACTGCACATTTCAAACACTGTGAAAATTAGTAGGTGTTTAGAGGATACATTAGGATGTGTTAGGTGAAATCTGGGATCAAATGAGCTGGAGATCCCTCAAGGTATGAACTTTTTTGGTTTTTTGTTTAAGGGGTTCTTATGATGCATTGCTGACATTGTCCCTGGACAATCAAATCATAATGCTGATCATGCCTGATTGATCTCAGCTGCTCGATATTTTCCACTGCTGGCACAGAGGGATCACTACCCAGCATGTAATAAGGAATCAAAATTTGAAAGCCAATATTCTCTAAAACCAGGGTAAATACCTCTGCCCACTCCCACAGCACTCCCTACATCTCACAGTGAATTCAGCTGGAGGAACTGCAGCGGTTCTCTGTGCCTGTTTTCAGTTTCAAGAGGGACTGACTAAAGGCTGCTGAGATACATAGCTCAACTCCTCCAATTTGTTTTTGTGTTTTTTCTGCATTGGTTGTTCTGGAAATATAACCATAAATCTTTCTCTGTCACAATTCCATGTGAAACATGGCATTGCCATGAAACATGAGAGAGAATACAGTTAAGTTGTCCAGGAGCAAATCCAGAGGCAGAATAGCAGCACCTCTAGTGTTGCAGAAGCCAAAATGTTTATCCCTTGCATTTTTTACTTGCAAATATCCCTGGGATCAGCACTGGCAAATACCCATTTTGGTATCCCCCCGAGGAAATTCAACAATATCCAGATTTAAATCACTTTTGACAGCTCACTAACCTTCAGATTCTCGGGTGTGACTGGCAGTATCCATCACACAGGCTGCATCCCTTTAAGCATCATTCAGAGACCTGAGTTCAGTTACTGAAGTCGACTGGGGAACATCTGCCCCTCAGATACTTTCTGAGCTTTCTCCAGCTTTAATATCCACATCAGTACTGGCAGAGTGCCTTAGGAAGCTGCAAAGAGCGTGTGCTTTTACATCCTTGACAACACTACACGAGGGAGGTGGCTGGCTCTTGGGCTGTATCTACTCATAGATCCAGTAGGTCATACAAGACATCAGCAAGTTTCTTACATCTCTCTGTTCCCTGTGTAATCTTAATTCAGTCCAGAGTGGAAATCACAGGTTGAATCCTAGGGAAAAATCAGTAAAACCATATTATTCTTACAATCAGATAGATTTCCCCTCCTTTTCTCTCTGTGTGAATCCTGACCCCCCAGGTTTTCTAAGTCTGTCAATATATATCCATTGTACAGTCAGCCTTGTATTCTTTCCTTTGATTTTTCTTTATCTTCTCCTCTATTGCCACTGTCTTTTATCATTCTTGCTTTAGCTTCAGAGGGCTGAAGAAATATACAGGCTGTTTCAAATAGCATATGTTGTTTTTTTCACATGAGCCATGACATGATGTACCTTTTTTCAGCTTGTCTACTTCTCTCATAAGATAAGATATGCTATGCAACTTGGAAAAAGGAAGAAAAAATACACCTAAAATAGCTTGTGTGGGTATGGGGAGGAGGATAAATAGTTCTGTTATGTAGGAGCATTAGCCAAGCCAGCTGTAGTTTCTGAGAGTGTTCAGAAGCAAATTCTATAACATAAACAGAACATATCTACACCCATGAAATGGTTGTCTCTTTCTTTCAAATTCTTTTTGCTTTCAGCTGAAAAACTTGAAATATGGAAAGCTGAAATTTAAACAGAGGCAGAGGCAGCTTTTCCAATTCTTGTAATGTTATTGCAAGTATCCCAACTGCTAATGCTTTCTCTTCAAGTCCCAAATGCTAGCAGCAAAACGTTGCAAAGGAATTTTCATTTCTGAGTACATTCTGAGTCCTTCTGATCTCAAGGAAAGGTTTAAAGCTGCTTCAGAAAATGCCTAAAGAATAAAATAATAAGTAAATAAAATATGCAAGACTTAAAGTCTTGCAACTTTTAAACAACTGTGATGTTTTTTCAATTGCATGAATTTTGAAGATGAGATTGGCAATACTGTGCATGATAACCTTAATGCCGTTGAAGAAAATAGACCTGTTTGTTGTACTACTTAGAACACAGGGAAACACTGTCCTGACTAAGAATTACTTCAATCTTTTATGTTAAGGTGCTCTCCTGATTCAAGACCCTTCTATGTTTGCAAGCTGAACAGGACTCCAAAGGAAGTTATTTACATTTCACAAATGAGCATGAAACGGCCCCTATTCAATACCCCAGGAAAGCTGTCAATCAACTACTGCTACAGTCAGCTGCTTCTGGGCAGGAGTTCTGCTCTTCTGGCATCAGCTGTGAAATAAACTGCCATGCAGTGCACTGGTCCCCATTTGAAGGACTCCTGACTGCTCCTTAGACTATCAGTGGAGGTGAAGTCTACTTTATTCCTGGACACTGAGCACTTGTAAGCCATAGCTTAGTGAAGACACCTTATCCCCTGTTGTCTCCTCTCCTACAAGTGTCATTCTCTCAATTGTTGTGTTTACCTTTGAAGACAGTGGTAACTGGAGTGTGTTTCAGCAGTGGTGATCACTACTAATGGAGTCAGACCCTGACAGCAGAGCTTGTCTTCATTTGCAGTAGCAGACCTGCCCCAGAGCTGCATCTCATCCCTCCTCAAGAAATTTCTGTGAACATGGACATTTGAAACAGGCTCAGACTCATGCTCAGCTCAAGCTACCAGCATTGAAATAGGTGGGATGTAGGCCATGCAGGTTAATTCCCAGTAAGCCTATCAAACATCTATATAAAAAAGAAGACTGAAGCAATTCCCCCAGACTGGGGGAATGTATCAGAATTGTTTATTGCACTTCATGGTGTCTGAGAAGAATGGGTCAGATCAAGATCAAAATCAATCTCAGAAAAATTAAAATAGCTTAGTTGATTTTTGCACAAGAAAAAATCAAATCAAATAAATTATCACTGTTAAGAGTAACATTGTAATTGCCTCCATACTAATCTAGATTGGGGGTGGAGTGCTCCTGGTTTAACTTTGTCATGCAAATCACTTATTAGGTCTTTCATCACAAAAATGCTTTATATAACAGGAAAGACTGTCAGGAAACAGTGGTGCCCTTTTAAAAACAAGATTGTACAAAGATCTGATAAAATCCCAAAAGAAACAAGTAATTTCAAGGGAAATCAAGAATTAAATTCGTCTGACAGTAGAATTAATTATAAATAAAGTAAAATACAAGCAACGTAAATGAACCCAGACTTCCTAAATGTATAACAAAAAAGAGTTCGTTACACACAGAATCACAATGTGTTTATTCTGTGTGCACTTGGATATGAAAAGTATACTGTAGCTGGAAAATAATAGAACTGTTACTTGAATAATATCTCTTCTTTATTATTCTTTATAAAGGGCCATGTTTTTTTTCAAGTCAGCATTCAAGTCCATACTTTTTTAACATTTTATAGCTATGAAGAAAACTCTGAAACACTGATATTTCTAATTTATTGAACAGGCGCTGAAGCAAAAATCTTGATATTGTAGCAGATTGTGAGAAGCACATTAAAGAACAGTTTGTTTGGGTCTTATCTCAAAGGAAATTAAAATTCTTGGAGATTCTGCACAATGTTAACTCTTATAGCAGCCGTATAACAGTAGGGACTACAGCTTAATATATCACTGCTCACTTCTTTTAGAGGATCTTTACATCCCAGTAAGAGATGTTAAACTACTTTAAGGGATATAATGTCACAATTTCACAATGCATTTATATAAATATAGGTCCACCTATTTAGACGTCATATGCAGAGTACAAAGCATTTCTAACTGATAAGAAAACTCAGATTTCATGACATCACATTCAGTTAGATTGTTCAATTCACCCGTGTTGTTCTGAAAATGTTTCTAGAGCACAGTTCCCCCCGCATTCAGCCTGCACAAGTTCTGTCTTGACCAGTGCAAGAAAAAGCCATTTATCCAACTACAGAGCCAGAGGTTTGGTTGTTCTGACTCAAAAGAGAGAAGGGAGAGCTGTGGATTTTTCGACTTGAAGGAAATACTTGCCCAGCCTCTGGCCCATGAAGTGTCTAAGGAGAGCACTGCAATCCAGACATTTTTATCACATTCAATGGTCCTAACAGTGACCACAGTGAGTTTCTTTCTAAGCAAACTGCACTGAACCACAGGTTGAAAGGTTTGATTGTCCCTTTTTAAAAAGTGAGTAATCTGTCTGTCTTTGGCAGTCTGCAATCCAGAAAAAAACCTTCTGTTGGGCACTTGCAGTTGCTCTTCATGGCAGAAAATTTGTGTTTAGGGATTCAGGTTTATATGCTTTCCAAAGGTGTGTTAGAGCAGTTTGAAAGGTAATCCTCCCCAGCTGCCCATCTTTTCTCTCTGCATAGGTTATATTCCTCCTGCAGCAGAGACAATCAAATGGATGGCAGGTTGTCTGCTCTGCTCATGACCTGGGGCATTGATTTCAGCTTACATTATTGACTGGCTGGGCTATGAGCTTAAGGAGCAGAATGCCTTGACTTATCATCCCTGCTGGACTTCGTTACAAAAGTTAAAGTGTTTATCAGTTCCCACAGGCCATAGACAAATCTCACAGGTACTGAAGAGTAAATCCTACCCTGGCAGGATGCTGAGGGTTGTTACAATGCACCGTTTCCCGCACCGTGTGTCTCACCCTTTGGAAAGAGTTAGGAGTGGCAAGTGGTTTCCAGTGTCTCTGTGTCAGGATTGTCTGAAAACCCTGGTAATCAGGAGAGGGCCAGGCACGTGCACAAGAAGTGGGCCTGGGAGAAGTTAACCTGAGAAACTTTCCAGTTGGGAGTTAAGGAAGGCAAAGCGCTGAACTGAGCCACTTGGGAAAACGCCTGGAAGGTATTTAGAAAACTCAGTAGTTTGCACTGCAAAGCCTACATTGTAGTGACCTGTAGGAACCACACTGTGCACCCAGAAGAAAATCCCAGGAGGCACCAAGTCAACCAAAAAACAGGAAGAAATTGCCGTGACAGACAGTTGATTTCCCAGCATCACCATGGAGTCAATGAACAGCACAGACTGGAAAACACTCTTTGTGTATTCACTTGAGTGAAGAGGAGCACAGCTTCAGCATCTGTTCCAGCTCTGAAGTGGAAGGGACTGAGCAGTTTCTGTCCTATGTGCCGCAGGGACTAGTTAACCTCAGGAGTGTGCTGTTGTGGAAGGTGCAGTCCCTTCTCTTTTGCCTTAGAAATGTGCAGTCTGAGAACAACTAATCTGAGAGATATTTTGGATTTTTAGTCGGTAAGCAAGTCTGAATCTCTTTGGCACACACAGAGTTTTGAAAATGCTAGATAGAGCGAGTCATGGAGAGGCTGTTATGGATGCAAAGCAACAGAAGTTTAGCACCTTGGGGGTAACGAAGCACTACTTAGAATTTCTGAAATTTCTAATAGCAATTTAATTTTGAAAGTACACATCTTAATTTGCAAGTAGGATCTAGGATCCTTGGTAGATTCAGTCTTTTAGTCTTAGATCTGGAGGTATTTAAAAATGTATCAGTGAATCAGTGGGTGGTTGGGCCTTTGATGTCTTATGTGCCAGTTTCCATCTGTAAGCATCTGAATACCTAAGTCTAGGCCTCTATAAGTTTTCTGAACCATGCTGAAGTTTGAGGTTTTTCCACAGCCAGAAATGACCTTGCTTGAGCAGAGACATTTTAGCATGGAGCAGAAAAGTGGAATTTAGTAACATCAAAAAGTCTCTGGGTTGCGCATTCCTACACAGAAAATAAAATTGTAGAAGACATCCAGGAATTCTTAATTATATTCAACTCATTAAGCACAGGAATCATGCAGAGAAAAATAATTAAGTTTTGACAGATTTTTGTATTCCCATTTTTACACTTATCCCACATTTAGAGTAGATCCCACTGATTTCTGTGTACATGAATGGATCATTAATGGTTGGATTCAGTGACAGACTGCCCTTTGCCTCTGCCAATCCCCACCTTCTGTTTACAAAGCTCTTGTGTTTGCTGCTGCTGCTGCTGCTGCTAAAGCAGGGGCCAGAGTGGGGCAGCAGCAACTGCAAAAGCTGAAATCTCCAGACTCCTTCCCGTCCCACTCGCTCACTTCTGAGGTCACTAGTGATCTCTTTTTATCTGCTCAAACCCATTGACCTCTCCTCACCTCCTTTGCTCCATCTCCATCACCACTCCTACAGTCCTCATGTAGAACCTCCACAGTCCCTCCAATAGAATTGTATTGGCAAAGATGATTATTCCAGAATTTCAGTCTTAAAAAATTTCACTGCTATCCTTCTTCTCCATTGCAGTCTTATAGAGAAGACACCCATAATAATGACATCCTGTAATGTTTTTTATAAGACAAGTTTTTTTTCTGTATCCTACCTTTGTGATAGTCTTCTATTCAATACCAGGCTTCAAAGTAAAAATGCAATGTTTTACTTAGTGGTTGGCATGAGTAGGGTTGACCATACCCTTGTAATAGCTGGCAGTTCTTTGAAATTTCTCATCCTATTTTGATGAAAATCCTGATAACAAAGTGCCCAAGGAAATTTTAGGAATCAATCTATTCTTGTTTTAATATCTATCTTTTCTGGTAAAAGTTAACTTTGCTTTGATTAATTGTAGTTTTCGAGGCAGTGGAAGAAGTTTGGAATGTGTTCAGATGCTATTTGATACCCAAGTCAAGGTACAGGATTGTATGTATAAATGACACTGACACAGAGTAAGCAACAAATGAGTATGTCAGTGGAAATATAAATTAATAGAGAGGAAAATAGAAAAAATATAGAAACAAAGCAGAAAATAGACCTTTATTGCTGCTTTCTATTGCAATAGGCTTGCTAGAAATGCATAAATAGATTTAATTTATAAACTCTTAAATCCTCTACTACAGATTAGAAAGAGCAACAATGTAAAATTCATGGTATTTGTGGCACCTTTATCGACAGAAAGTAAAGAGCCACAATTTCTAATAGAACTTCTGCTGCTGGTTTAACATCTCCATGAGAGGCTCATTCTAAAGATTCAAACTGCACAGTAAATATGTCACAGAAGCTTAAGCATCTCTTAACATAAAGTGATTATTATACATTCTCATCTTATTGGTCTCCCACATTCAGGCTTTGAAGTGTCTGCCTTTATTTCAGCCCTACTATTCTTTTTTTTACTCCTCTGAAGTTGTATAGAAGTTGCTCAGGAGATCAGCACCAGCATCTCTGTGACTGATATGTAAATCAAAAACAAGTGGGGAAATTGTAACAAGCCTTGAGGGAGACAGAGTGCTTCTTTATGGCACTTGCTTGATGCTCAAATTATTTCTAGTCTTCAAACTATTTCTAAAGCTATCAATTAGGAAGGAATGAGTAACTGAGGTAATTAGCATTGGAGTAATTCAGACTGCTATTTGAGCATTTAAACTGGTAGTACCTGAAACTTGTTAGTGGCAAAACAGAGCTCTCCTCCTCTCAGTCCATTTCTATCGAATTACCAGGGAGCACTACTGGAGCGAACTGACTGTCCTGTCAAAGAGGTGTCTTGCAAAAATTAAAGAGCTTGATGTCTCTAGATGTCAGCTAAATATCCCCTAAATGTATCCTCAGACACGCTGAGCTTGGTGAGAAACAAGAACTCTTCTCATAAGGACTACCATACCTATATATATATAAATTATGCTCACTTACAGTTTTCCCAAATGCTGAGATTAATTTACTCTGTTTTGCTAACAAAGTAGCTGTGGCAAAAGCTTTGTTGGGGAAATAATGAGGTGAAAAATAAAAATCAACAACAATTACACTAATGAACAGTTATATAAAATCCACTCATTAAAAAGCAGGAAATGAAAGGGATTATCACTCTGCAAGAATTTCACACATGGGAAAGGTAATACAGTGGATAGTGGATTAGATCACAAACAAAGCTCTAGTTCAAAGGGAAATCAAAGAAATAAAATTTTCTCGTAAAGATGTACCTACAGCAGAGCAAATATTGACTTGGTGCTTAATAAAAGAGGTTTCACTAGTGCCTTTTCTTCCTTAAAAAACTGCCAAAAAAATAAGGGATGACAGTTTTCCCACCCACTTGTTAAAGTGAGAGAATGCCACATATTCTGTACATATTGCCAGAAGTGGAAGGGAAGGTCTAAGTGGGAGTCCAACTAAGTAGTAGTGAAGAAAGTAATAAAAAAGGTTTTTTTAACCATTTAAAGAAATCAAGATACAGTGACAGATTTATATATATATATAAATTATTACATTTAATATGTTATTTAAAACCAGGAAAATACCTTATTAAAACAACAAAAAATGTGAAGGAAAGGTAAAATTTGAAAATTCCTTGTTTCACAAGTGTCTGGTATTTTTTTATCCCAAATTTTTAACGCAGAACTGGAAAAAAATAAAAAGATTATTTGAATCTGCCATGAGTTCAGTGTCAGATTGAAATTCAAACAAATAAAATTCAAAAGCTTGATATGTTTATAAGGATTATTTGCAACCTCAGAATCCCTCTGTCAGGTACATATGCACCAAAATAGTAACCAAGCACCATGTACTTAACTTACTAATTTAATGCAACCACAGAACAAAAAATCAAAAGCAGATAAATGCATAAATTTGAAATTGAATATTTTTTTGCCCCATATTTTCCTGGTTTTGCAATATAGTTACCCGTTTCTGGATAATGACTGACTTTCTGACTTTCTTATGGTTTCAGGTTCGCCATTACTTCCATGCTTTCTGCCAGTAATTACAGCAAATCCCTATAAAATTTCAAATCATCATTATTACATTCATGAAAAGTATTTCGAAGCAGAAGTATGTCAACAGCACCGTTGTGCTGAGATTACTTTTTTAAACCTGCTTTGAAGTTGGTTCCTGTCTGAAGCCCTGTGTCCAATTAAATTAGGTCATTAAAAAGCAAATTATCTTGACATTTTACTGTAATAGCCTAACTTTGCTTTGGCCAAACATGAAACACTGAACTTCCAGGGTATGAACTTCCCCCACCGGTGTATTTTTTGGGAACACTGGGCTGAAGAGTGAAGGAAAGGGGAAGGAAACTGTTGACTCAGTACCATAATAATAGCCCCTTACTGAATGAATCAATGTTTTCTTAGATGCAAGGAGGGAAGAAAAATCTTGCCCTAATCTATATACTGAAATTTGTAAGCCTATAAATTATTCACAGCCTTATCTGAGTCTCTTTCTTATTCAGACAATAAACTTAACAATCCAGTCTTCAGAATACTCATGCTTTGTGAACTCAGTTGTGCAAAATCCTAAGTCGTATAAGAGACTGCATTTAGTTTAACAGAAGAAAACACTGCACATGCAATTTTACTAAAATGCTAGAGTTCTTTGCATGCTAACTCATCATAGCGTAGAAAGCATTAATGTGTCTTCTCCTGTGAGTCCAATTAGAAATAATACAGAAGAAAGGGTCGAGGGTGATCCAATGAGTGAGAAATTGTGCTACAAAGAGAGTTTGAAGCAAGGGACATCTTTCGCCAGATAGAAAAAATGAAGGTGGGTATTTGTCCCGGTGACATGTCAAGCATGTGAGATTATCACAATATGAGTTACTAGAGACTGGGAGGCTGTGGATTCCCCAGGGGAAAGAGCTGGGTCTCTCCTTCCTGCTCATCTTGTAGTGTCCACAAGACTTTTTTTTGACCAGATGGATACCACCACGGAAAAGAGTTAATCTTGTGTTCTTGTGGGGGACAGAGTGCAACTTGCCCTTGTACACCATGCTTGGATGTTTTAACTTTACAATCCACAGATCAGGAAGTATTTTAGAAACCCTGATCATTGGAAGAGGAATTGATGTATCAGGAAGACTGAGAGAACAGAGACTACTTTTTTATCAGCACTGTTGGCACTAGAAGGAAAACAATAAGATAATAGACTAAAGGCTTGTGATTTGTGTTTAGATATCTGAGACTTGGAGAAAAAGTAGAGGCTGTTATCCATAAATTTATAAGACCTCTCTTTCTAGAGAGATAGATAATTCTTTTTTATATTGGGTTATTTGAGTTAGAGTTTTGAAACATACTCCCTTTGGTGTTTTGTTTTGTTTTGTTTTTTTTTAAGGGGAGACATAAAAAATTATCCCTTTTAATAGGATCCATATTAACTTTAAAACTTTCTGAATTATATTTAACTAATGAAAGGAAGAATATTTCTAGGGTTCTTTTGGTCAATATACATGTATGAGGAAAGAGGATGTCTAAGAGATCAAAATTTTCCAGAAACTCTAGTTTTCCCTGGAAGAATGGTTTTCACCACAGCAGCCTGAAAGCTATAAACAGTATGTTCTGTACTTTTAGAACAAATTTCTCAGTCAAAATATAGCATAACATAAATAAAATAGAAATAATAGTATATATTAGGAAACAACTGAAGAATCATTTTTACCTGTATACCAACACAGAAAAGTCTAGTATGAAATGCTAATGCTAATATGAAATGCAAAATGGCAATAATATAAAATCACAGGCATGTATTTAGTATAAGTGCTGAGCCCCCTCAAATCAAGGATATTATATGAAATCCTGCTCTTAAAATGCATGGGCAAATAGAGTCTGGAAATCCTCATATGATGTGTTTCCTCAGAGAGGCAGTGAGACATCATAGTGTTCTCAGACAAGTGGCAACAGGCTCTGTGCTTTCAGTGTGCTGCTCTGTGGGAAACGAAAAAACTATGCTTTAAAAGTATGAAATAAATGAAAGGCCAAAGAATTATATCCCCTTAGGCAAGCTGCCAAAAATATCTATCCATCTAAAAATCTCAAGAGCATAAAACAATTCTTACTACATTAATGTTTATACTGGGAACTTTCCATTAGTAAATACATGACAGGGAATAACCATATCCATCCATCTGCTTAGTGGCTGCCTCAGAAGCTGCTACATGTCAATTATTTGTTCTCCTGGGGATAGAAAATTATTTTTCTTCTGGAGGCCTACTTTTGTGTTTATTTTTCTTTCTTTTTTTCCCTGCTTTATTTAAAGTAATCTTTTTTCCTACATATTTCTTATAAATATTGACTGATGTATTTTCTTCTCAGCAATGCCCTGTTCTTGCAGCTTTACCATTTTCTAATAGAATGATCAGGGTGAATAAAATAAATCTTTTTCAACTTCTTCAAGTTCTTTTGAGGATCTTGCTTTGGTGCCTTTGTTGCAATGATGGCTGTTCCACCAATAGTTGTTGAGACATTTGAACAGCTATGCTGTTTCTATTTTTATTGATGAAGTAGTGATCTTTCTTGTTTCTGGCATAGCAACAGACAGGAATGCAACAAAGCTATTTATAAAATAAAAATCAGAAGTATCTAATTTAGATTTTTAAAAAAATACAAAGCAGAGATAGGTGATCATCGTTGCTGGTACTGTTACTTAAAAGCTAATCAAGCAAGTGATGTTTAACATCAAAGGCAAATTAACTTCAGTGAAAGGTGGTTATATAGTGATGCTAGTCACATTAGAAAATTGTTGATTTTAGCTGGAATCAAGAAAGGTCACTTAGTTGTTTTGTTGCCTTGTGATACTGCTTTTTACAGGATGGTTTCTGCCAGGATTGTCTTCGTAACTAAAGCCGCTGTCATAGCACAGGAAAGCAGGTACAGAGCATCAAAGTAAACCTTTGCAATAAACACAAGTGCTAATTAAACCTACTGATCAGAACTGTCTTGGAGAAAAAGCTAATTTAATTATGCCAATCACTGAATATGACTCATTATGAGCAACTAACCTTTGTGAACAAATGCAGAAACACACAAAACTGACAAAAGTGTAACCTTTAGAAAATACAGTTACAAAAAATTTGCTTTAATCGTTTCAGAAGAAATGCAGAAAATATCAATAATAAGGTTACAAATTTTCATTTCAGTTCAGCTGTTGAGTCTTCTTCACAGGCTAGATAGATAGCATTATGTAGGCAGCCTGTACAAAACCTTTTCCTATTCTGTGTATCAGAGCATGACTCTTGGTCCAATACCATTATCTACAAGTACTTAGATAGCCAAGTGAACAAAAATCCTGTCATGCTGGGCAGTGCCAGGCAAAGGCACCTGCAGCTGGAGACAGTCTCTGTTTCAGAGACACCCTGCTCTCAATAGATCCTTACCTGCTAGCAACACAAAAATCGCTGGGCCTGGGAACATCCACAAGAGGTTCCTGCTCCCATCCTGCCCCAGTTCAGGGAATTTCGGCTGCAGCTGAGTCTCTGTTTTGGAACACAGAGAGGGAACATCCTTGTTGAATCCTAAAAACTCAGAGAAAATAATGAACCAGCAATGGTTGAAGTCTATTACTTTATGGTATGGTTTGAAAGTTCTTAATGTATAACATACATCATTAAGGAAATGCATAAATGGCAGTGTGTTGCTGCTTCCTTATTTAAAGGCAGTCAGCATATTTTATTTAAGTAGGCAGAGTAGATATATTATGGACATATTTCTTTCAGTAGTATTTTTAATTCCATTATAATGTGGTTTGTCCTTTCCAGATGCTAGATTTCTGTTGAAGAAAGAGAAAACTAAGCATAAGTCTTGGCTTATCAAAAACAGCAATTATTTCAAAGTTATTTGAATATTAACAAATTCTTGCTTTTAGGGAAACAATAAATTTGAAGTTCCAGAAAATTCCACAAAATAGAATATGTTAGGTAACAATTGTGTTACACCATATTTCCAGTGGTTTAAATCTTCTTGGAAAACTTATGCAACTGCTGGTCTGCATTTCTTCCAGGTTCAAAACCCACAGAACCTCTGAGTAAAATCCAGAGAAAACCATGAAGGTGGTAAAACTACCTTCACCTGCTTCCATGTCAAAATCAAAGAAATAAAATGCAAGTGCATTACAGTTTCAAGGCACAATCACAAATCAGTTCCTTTAGTATCAGTTTCCATTGAAAGACTGGCCAAGAGTTGAGAATCTTTTCAGATACAATCTACGTGTCAAGTCTAAAGTAAAAATCAAAGCCTTAGAGATTTTGCCAAGGTCTGGACTGACAGCATGCACATTGCTTTG
This sequence comes from Cichladusa arquata, assembly GCA_026413545.1. Classification (NCBI taxonomy): domain Eukaryota; kingdom Metazoa; phylum Chordata; class Aves; order Passeriformes; family Muscicapidae; genus Cichladusa; species Cichladusa arquata. The sequence continues at coordinate 1,322,526 of JAOTQP010000002.1, read as the reverse complement.
GTGGCTGCTTGGATCTGACAGCTGCCTGCTACCATACTCCCACTACTCTCTCTGGAGGTAGGGAAAGTGCTGTATTAATGATTTTGATCTTGCTTTTCTTTTTAATTTTTCATTTCAGAGAGCAGGCACAGTAAAACAGGGATCCAAATGCTGGTTACAATTTTTCACAAGTTGTGAAGTTTTGGATCCATCTTTGTCCTTGCAAATGCTCTGAAGTGTTTTCTTAATAGTAAATGCCCAAGAACACATCATGTTCTGAGTGCTCGTGCTGAAAGCAACTCACTGACTCATGTGCACAGTGCCTGCAGCTCATTATCTCTAATGAGGAAAACCAAGATAACAGTGTTTATAAACATGTTCAAATACCTTTATGCTTCTTACAATTTGTGTGTTTATTAAAAGATAATTCCATTTTATGACTTGTAACTTTGAACCTATTTTGCAGTTCTCCATTTGAAAGATTTACCAAGCAGAAAACCTGAAGAAATAACTGGGAAAGTTTTATGCAGTCTGGAGGTGATGGATAAGTGTCTGAGAAACTTGGAATTTTTTCACACTGAAAAGCTTTTTTCAGTCTATAGTTTTTCAAGAGTCTGTCCTGTCTACCTGGAGAACTGCAGAATGGTTCTTTCATTATATAACACTAAAAATAACATTTTGGTGTAAAGTAAATTGGTTTTCTGGCTCTCTTTTACTGTATCTATCTAATAGTTGTTCAGAGAGTTATTTGATAGACCCCTTTTGATGCTGTATGCCTCACATAATTTATCTTTGACTCTAGCATGTTTCAATTCCATTTCTAGAAATTAAATAAGCAGAACACTCTCCTGTCCTGCTAGGAATAGAGATTTTATTTGCCATTGCAAAATCAAAATAACAAATTTTAAAAATAAAAATCATCGTGAAAATTGAATGCTGCATAAAATGTTTTGTCTCCAGACAGTGAAACTAAGTTGTTTGTAAACATCTTAGGGGGAAATGGTGTGATAAAGAAAAGCAAGGGCTGTGGATATGATGTGTAATTTAAATCCCTGCTTACCATTAACGTCACTGGGGGACTGTACTCATTGTTATTTCCCAGGCCCATCATTTAGGACTTATCATGCAAGGTAGAATACGGAATTGTGAAGTGCTAAACTTGAGACAGAATTAGCTGTTTCTTAATATATCTCTTGCTATGCTGGCACTCAGATCCTGTATTGTGCTGTGGAATAGATCAAAGTGCTTCATCATGCAGTAAGGTAAAGCAGGTCAGGAACTGTGGCTGGAGGATACAGACATATTCAAATTTCTACTTCTGAAAAGTTAAGGTGTATAGTAAAATATAGCTTAGTCACAAATTGAGGAAGCTTTTTTTTTATTATTTATTTTGTGTATTTTTAAAATCTATGGAATGAATTTTGATCTTGTGTTTTGAACTATGACAAACTACACGTATATAGTTCTGAGCACATATAGTTTAAATTTATGAACTTTGTCTTCATGTGAGCTAGACAATAGCATTTTTCTCCTCTGCTGTTTTCTTTTATTGATGTCTTTAGAGAAGCTTAACCTAGCTGTGGATAAATATTAGTTAATGACAGCAGATTATCACCCAAATGTAGGGTGGGTGCAATAGAAGCAGGTAATAACTGGAAGAAAAATATCCTTTCTCTGTGACTGAGATCACATCTGAAATCATGTTTCTTCTACTGTCAACCACAGTACCCTCTCCTTGATGCTCCTGAACTGCTGCTGCTGAGAGTAAGATATTCCCACAAATCGTTTCAGTTAGTAATTTCTCCAAAGTAATCACCATGCTGTCAAGAGCTGAAGCAGTCTAATTATTTATTGTGATAAATCAACAGTACTGCACTATGTAAGTAAGTCAGGAGAAACAGCTGGCATTGAATCACCCTTTCCTGTGGAAGTGAGGTTCCTGTGTTTGTAACTTGTCTGTTGGAGAAGTGGCCAGGAGTCTCAGAGCAGAAATAGCCCCCAACCTGCTTCTGCTTTCCAATAGAAAGTCCATTCAGCACAGTTTGTGTCTGTGGATCATGTATATACTATTTCATGTTTACTGTTTAGTAGAGATCCTGCCCCAAGCAAATGAATGATGCAGCAAGAAGGGAATAATATATATTTTTAATCCTCATTCAAGAAAGCATGAGACCAGAAGTGTTCTTACCATCATAATGCTTCTTTTAAGTCAACACTTCTCATGGGTGACAGCTGTACAGTCCTGTTTCTGCTGCTGTGAATGCACTTTATTTTATCTGTGGAAAACTCTAGGCGTTTACATGAGGAGGTACCTGACCCAACTTTCAATCCCCTGCAATTAACTATTGAACATTAAATCAAGAGGATGAGATTTCCCCAAAATTCCCAGACCTGGTAAGCTTTAACAGCATTTCTGTTCACCATCACAGGATGGCAATGCCATAAGTAATGAAGATCAAAATTCTGTAAGAGGAGCAGTCTCAGGAGCCTTGCTGATGTTTTCATGCTATGACTGCATAAAGCAGTGAGAAGAATAAAAGATCAGGAACCAAGGCAATAAACTTTTATCAGGCTTGTCAGAAGCTCCTTCTCTAAACTTTCTTCTGAAAGCAAACTCCTAGACCACATTGTTTCTTCCCCTCTCTGCAGCTGCCTTCAGCATGATGTGCCCTGTTGCACTGAGGCTTTTCCCTGTCAGCATGATATCAAGGGGGGTCACGGCCCAGAGGCCTTGATGTGCATGTGAATGGTGAGTCACATTTTTACAGCAACTGTAGATATTTGGGCTCAACCACCACCTCTGGTTTCAACGCAAGGTGTGCTTCACAAAAATTTCCAGCAGACAAAGTTCTCAGCAGAGAGCAATGCTGATGGAAGCTGGCCTGCCCTTTCTGGATGGAGCAGCCTACATAATTTCTTCTAATAGCAGGTGTTCATGCATACTATGAAAAAACATTTTTCAGAAGAGAATGTCTTAAAAGCTGCTTTTCAGTGTAATTCTGTTGTCTTTCAGCAGGATATTTTAATCTTTCAAAACCTTTCCACTTAGAGTGCTGGGGAAGAATTTCAAGTACTGTTGTTTGAAGAGAAGGGCATGGGAGTGTGCAGAGCCCCAAGACATTCTCATTCCTGCTCACAGTGGGTACTGTTTCCCCTTCTGCATCAGGACTATCAAGTTCATCGCATGTCACCAGGCAACTGAGAGACAGGATTTCAAAGGAGGGGCTCAAAAAGCAAGAAGCCAAAACCCAAGCAAAAAGAAGTCATAGTTGAAATCAGAGTTGAAGTCCAAGCATAGAAGTACGGGTATTGAAGTCAGTGAAGTTATTTACTGTTCTCACAGTTCAGCCTTAGTATACTGTTGCAGCCCCAATCAGTTACAGCTCTAAAGCAGTCAAATCTCCAAGCCAGAATTTCCCCCATAGTTGCAGAACCAGCCTATTGTTTGCATTACTTGGCAAATTACTATTGTTTGCATTACTTTGCATTACAAAACCACATAGTTTCAAAAAACTTGATAGCTGCATATGCTGTACTTTCCTAGCTCTTCCCTCATATCTATGGTCACTTATCCCATGGCCCATACCCAGCCAGGGCCAGAATATCTTAATCAACTGTGCTCTCTGTTCCATATCCCATTTGTTCTCCCATAACATATGAAAGGAAAATGTTCCACTGGTATAAGACAGAAGGGCAGCGCCCCATCTCTTTCCAACTGCAACTGTCCTTCAGATTTCCCAACAGCAGAGGACGAGGTTAGGCTGAAGAGCTCTCCAGATCTGTCTAGTGTAGAAGTTAGTTTGATTTTCCTTAGAAGGCTCAGACTGTGTTTGCAGATAGCCTCAATGACCCCCGCTTTATTAATTCTGTCTTGTAAAGTTTGAATCTTTCTGTAATGAAAACTGAGGATTTTGCCCATTTCTCTGAGTCACTCATTAAACCGATGCCGAAGCACTAAAGCCCAGCATATGATCTTCATGCAACACAGTGGAGAAAGAAGGGCACAGGGTGACTACTAGAGAAATTCAGGTAATAAAAGCTATTAAATTAAATGTACTTGTGACTTGGAAGGAAAAGATTTAGGAGTGAGGGAAAGTCAGGAAAGGGAAACATTATTAAATATAATTAAGCAGGAATATAAAATACCGATGGTTGTACCTATACTGCTTATTTACCTTACTGAGCAAAAACAAAAGGATACTAACCATGGAAGTAAATATAATAATGACTATATTGAGGACTGCCTCAGCTTCAAATATAGGGAGAAAAAAATGATAGCACTTGCAAAGTGACTTAAGGGAGATCAGCACAATTCCCGTGTCTTTTAAAATGTATTACTGATGATGACAACAATAGAGAAACCTAAATGAGTCCTTTCACAGATCAACCCACTAAGCTGCAGGAATTCAGGTTGATAGAGAGCAGCAAGGATTGTTTCGTTTTTACTGGTGTTTATTCTCAGATTTCATATCAGTATTGCCTGCCTACAGCTAACAGAATAGCTGGCGACAGTCAGTGTGATGGTGACGCCCTGCATTGTGGGGTGAACGGAGCACTGGCCCTCTCTGGTCACATTCCTAACTACAGTGGCTCCACCAAAAGCATGGCTTGACAGAGATGATGGAATGGTGGTTATTCCTCAGATGATTCAGGTGGCTGTGTGCAGACTGCCATGGAAAGTGGCATCAAAGTCCTGTGAGTAAGCAGGGAGATTGCAATAGCTGTTAGCTACTGGTCTTAGAGCTCTCAACCATAAAATTATAGCATCCCAGAGCAAAGTCAGAGAGCTGGAAAAAGTAGCTGGGACTTTACAGGATGCAAAAACAATCTCACAAAAAGTAATCACCACTCAAGCAGAACACTGCTATAAGCAACAATGCACTGCAGAACAGCTGGTAGTGTTCTGCTCACAAAGACTCACGATGGGTACAGTAAGGTTTCAATTTCCCAACTTTATTTTCTCACTGTGAAATCTTTATGGGATCTCAGGGAATGGGGAAAATATCTGGATTCAGTCCTTCGTCTCAGAGCCAGACTTAACAGGTAGGGAGGGGATAGTAGCAAGCCCCTCATAAAAATGGAGAGGCAGAGCATTCTGCTGGATGAGGGGGTACGGATCCCACAGACTGAAAAAGGTAAGGAAATTTTTAGTGATTTCTCAGCAGAAGAGTAAGGAAGCCATCCTGGCACAGATTTTGCAAGCTTGGGATGGTGGCACTGCAACAATCCACTTATTAATGGGTGAAAAAAAATCTATTAAGCCCTATAGCCAGGGATTACTAAATATCAGGGATCCCAATGGGCAGGATGTGGTGCACCTGTACTATATCAATGGATGTGTTTTAACAGCATTTGCAGATAATTGCTGAATTAGTGTCATACCTCAAAAATCAGCGTAAAATAGAAAATGGTATTAGTTTACTGTAGCAGATGGGGATGGCTCATGGATTAATTACAGTATCTACTCTGGATAGGACAGCAGCAACAAAAAGTATCAAAATGGAGGTTTTGAGAGGGGCATCTATTTCACTGAAACCTTTGATTATACCTGAAGTCACAAGTGCTACTTGTAGGTACCCGAGAACACAAAGTGTAATTTCAGAACCAGATGTGAAGGTGGTGAATGAAAATAGGCTGGCAAAACCAAAGTTACCTCACAGGTGACAAACAAACAAGTGCAGAAGGATCTTATTCAAGATGGTGTCCCACAACCAGAAATAAATGGAATCACAACATCAGAAGTGTTTTGTTATTGGCAAAAGCCTACAAACAAACAGTTCCTCCCCCTCTATCCCATGTGCTACTCCACCGTGAGGGACAACCTAGCAAATGCCAAGATGGGAGAAATGGACCAGGAAGAATGTTGTTTGGCAGTGGATCAAGAAATAAAAAGAAACCTCTGAAAAACTGCTTTGCTTGAACATGTCTGATTATACACTCCTGGACAGGGAAATAATTTTGAATTACAAGTAACAATTCTAGATTATATAGTCTTTTGGAGATTGTGGCAGACAACTGAAAAAGTTTTAACAAATCTGTAGGATTTTAGTCCAAGGCATTACAGTGCTTCATTATACATTGTACTCTGATGGATAAACAAATTAAAAGCTTGGGCACTGCAAGAAACTGAAAGAATCAGAGGCCAAAATAATGTGACTGTACATGTCCACTATAAAATACAGTGAAAACTGAAATTCTTCCAAATTGAGTTTCTTCCAAAATAGAAGCCACAGGGAAAATGGAATTATTTGCACTGATGGATTTTGTGGTAGGACTGCAACTGCTATGTGCCAGGGAAACTTCCAGCATTGATTACTGAAGAAACACCTCTGTCTTCAACATCATAAACCCTTTCCTGAGTTGGAAGGCACAGGCTGCTTCAACCTGGCTCCTTCAATCTGACTGCTGGATCAGCTGGCATGGAGGATGGTAACCAACATCCTCAGGGATTTTGCAGCAATTTCTTTCCTGTCACATTCCAACCCCTTATAACATGAGAAAGTAGAAATGTATTGCAGGTGCATCCTCAAAGGGGGCAGTGTACAACTCAAACAAGGGATTCAGAAGAGGCACTGAAATAGATGTGAAGACAGAAGAGGTGCTTCACTATAAGTTCAGCTCAGCATATGCCAACCATCATCACTGCTGTTCTGCCAGTGTGTGCTTTGCTAGAGCAAACACTGAAGTCCTCTGCTGTTTGGGTGCCTCTGAAGTCATCCAAACATTCTCCCTTCACTTCATGAGACTCAGGTTTTTACCTCCTATATATGATGAATTCACAGGATCATACAGCATGGTAGGGATTTCATATGTTATGATTTCTCCTACAACTAAAAAAAGGCTTTCTGACAGTAAATTATGATATGGCAGGAGGAAGAGTGACAGAGCACTCGGTATATCCAGGTGGAAAGAATAGTAATGGCTCAGAAAAATGAAAGGTCAAAAATCTTTATTCAAATATGAACTGTCATTCCATTAGTTACTCTGGAAATTTTATATTTGTTTAGCATACACTTTGTATCTTGTGGCTTTAATAAAGCATAATGTATTAGTGTTCCTGCAGTAGCATATGCATGTGCATGTAGTTGAAGTAATCTCACCAAATAAATGCTCAAAGCAGCTTTCCAATACAGCTTCATGACTTATTCATGAGTCATGCTGTTTGCAAATGAGACCACAAATAGCACACACCAAAGGAATTTTCTTGTAAACCACTACTAGTGGTGCCTAATAACTTAGACACAAAGCTGCATATAAACACACGTTTTATATCTTAATTGCTTTTGTACCAAACTATTTCTAGGTGAGTCAGATAATGAGCAATAGCAAAATACTTGTCCCAAACTTCACGTTTTGCTACTGTGTTTGCATTTCTTTATATTTTTGCTCCTGAAAACATATTAGCCATGGTTTTGCTCTAAGGATCTGTTTCTTCTTCAGAGTCAGACATTAACTGTGATGTTTTCATGGGAAAGATATTCTTCAAGTTTAAAAGTAAAACCTGCCACTTTAGGCTTATATACTGAGTCATTCAGGGTACAGAAGTTATTCTAAAGTTATTGTAAAGTTCTATCAAGTGATAAAGTCATCCCAGAAAGGAATATTGCATTCATGTTTAGAAAGAAGAAAGGGAGGAGGCCTCCACAGCATCACATGAATTTACTTAGATTGAAGGAACTCGCTTCACCTTTGCCTTTGGGAAATATAATTTCCTCTCTCAACACTGTGACTGTTTTGGTGCTGCAGATCAACACTGGATAAGCTTTATCTTCCACAAGGGCCTCCAACAGAAACAACTCAGCAGGATGAATCCAATTATATGCAGAAATTGAGTGCAGTTATAATAGAACATAAAAAACCAGTTCCTTGACTAAAACTTCTTTTGGTAAAATCCAGGTTTGGTTGTCAGAAAGTGTAACTCAGCAGAGTTGCTTGTTACAGTTTATGGGTTGATTTTCAGCACAAATCCAGATGCATCTTTTAACAGAAATTTAATTCAGTGTGACAGAAACAAAGGGCAAATGATAATTTTTTGGCAATTAAATCAACAGGAGAAAATATTCAGAATATAGATATTATACATGACATCTAAAATAACAGGCTTTTGGATTTTGATATCATTGCAGGTCTATCTTTAGAAATAGAGAGCAGGGCAGTGCTGCACAGAGCTGTCCTGCAACACAGCACATGGCTGATTCCTGTCAGCAGCTGAACACCTTTCAGTGCATAAAGTGACATTGCTAGTCAGGGAAATGGAGACTAAACAGGAACATGATTGAAAGAGACACAAAATACAAGATTTTTTTCTCATTCTACTCTTAGTAAATGAGTAATTAAAAGTTTATATAGCAAAAATTAGTAACCTAAAGCAGGAAAATAAGAGAGAAAAATTACCTATTTTCTTCCTGAGCTTTTTCTTCCTTGGTAAAGCATTTCAACCACAATACCTGCAACGACCTTCTGGGGTATCAGTTCAAAATGCTTAAGGAAGCATTATGTTACATTTGATGATATAAAACACTTGATGGTATAAAATGCAAGAAAATACATGCATTCCTAATAAACAACTGGTCCTGTGCAGTGGAAAGGCTCATGTTTTCGTGGGTGTGCATAAAATCTTCTTTCCTCATTATTGTGCAAATATCTATGATTTTTGCCAGTCTAAAACTGGTTCAAATATTGGATAGGTACTGCAGTGGCTTTTAAGGGCATGACTTTCACACCCAAATTAGACAGATGGAAATGCAGTCGTCACTTGCAAGATGTACTTTTTTTCTATAGAGCAGAAACATCTCTCAGGTTCTCTTGAATAGAAAATTCTATTAAAATAGGTCAGTGAAAATAAGATATTTTAAAAACAATTTACAGTCATGGGTGAAAAATAATCAGAATATGAAGCTCATGAGAGAAGTTATCCATTGAAGGCTGTGCAAGAAAAGTCACACAAATTGGTATCAATCAGCCCATTTTCCCTTTTCCTCCACAACTGAAATGCATTCAGTTTAAACTTTTCCTTCTTTCAGAGTGTATGAAGTAAGGTAAGGTAAAGATCAATATCCCAAAAGTCTCAATAGTGAAAAAATGTTTTTTGTAACTCTGAGATTTACATCACCAAAGAGGAATACAGGTGCATCTGCTAATATTGTGTGAAGCAGACTATGATAATGGGATCTAGCAACTTACAGAGTGCAAGAGGAAAGACAACAAACTCTACCCCTTATGCCAGAGTCTGAATGCATGGTGACTGAAAGGTGCAAGAATCTTTTTCATGCATTCATAAGTTGTGGGTGGTGAGGAGCAGGCTTGGCTCAATACACGGGCTATATTTAAATTTATCCTGATGTACTACCTGTGTTAACTTTAAGAGGTAGATGTAATTTTAATTTGAAAGGTACTTCATATAACTTGTAACTTGGCTCTTTCCTGTATACTAAGTCAAACAAGATATTTTTTGAAACAGGAAATACATAGTAGATGGTGGCTCCATGAGCAGTTACATGTTATTGCATAATTTTATTAAAGGTCAGGAACATTAGCCCTTGGAAAAGGTAAGGATCCGTCACATCTAATTCATCACCTCAAAAACAATCATGGAAATTATGTTAGCAATTAAAAATTAAAGCTGCCTACAGATAAAATTAAAAGGTAAAATTAATGAGTGTGGACTGGAACCACAGGTGATTTTTTTACAATATTCTGTCCCTACAGTATTCATTAATGGTTCCCACATTAGAAAAAAGGCTTTGCAACACACTGTTTTCCAGGTCTATTATGTATATAAGCTATCATTTGCTTCTGTTACACACCTCTAATTTTAATAACCCCAGCTAGGTTGAAAGGCATTACAGCCACTTACAGAGGATAATGCATGTGAATAAGCACACACGTTACTATGTCTGGCATGGCCATTGATTTGCAAGCTGATCACGGGCAGAGTAACCTTATCTTCTCCTGTATGGATTTTTTCAGCTGTCTTGTGAATAATAAAATAGTTGGGAGCTGTGAATGAAATATTACCCTATGCATTTTATTACCTACTACATAAGGGCCACTGGGAGTGGCCACACAGAATCAGGCTGGCTGGGGAATCTGTGGCATAAATATAGAGAGACAGAAGGATGGAGTTGCCTTGAAACAAAGATCTTTGAATGTAACAAAAATAACAAAAGTAGAAACCGCGTGCTGCAAAGGCAACCTACTAAGACCTGAAACCTGTAAAGCACAGAGGTATATAGATGGAGTGGAGGGCATAGGATCCAATCAATAATGAGGATAAGGACCAGAACCATACAGGCAGCTGCCAATTAGCCAACCATATATTGAAACCAAGAGCAACACCGTATTTGTGACAAACGAATTAACATATTAGTTCCCTGAGACAACTCTTCTTTCTCTCACCATGATGGCAAGGATGTCTTCCCTCCTAGCTGGATGTCTCCCAAGGTTTGAAGCTGAAGCTCTCTGTATCTGCAGGTGAAGCCAGCTCCCTTTTTCCACAACTGTAGGCAGCAGGCCTGTCAAATACATTTGTGCATTTAAATGCAAGAGGAGTCCTGTTGTTTTGCTGGCTCCTCTAAATGAAAAAGAAATCACAGCAGTAGCTTTATGTGGGCTTGCGATGTTCTTCCAAGCCTGCTCCAAGAGATGCCCAGAATTTCTTCATTTCCCTTATGTAGCCCTGGGTTCTGCATGCAGGATATAACATGCTCCATTGTCTGCCAAGCATGGAGTGTTTCCTCTCATAGCTGATTATTCACAGGTTTGCAAACCAAAATCCATGAACTTTTAGCTCTATCAGCTTTCTATCAGCTGAGTACCGGCTGTGTAGCACAGGATTTCTCATCACTCACAACTCAGAGTGAAAGAGCATAACTTTCTCTGTAGTGAAATTCAGTGAAATATCTGAGTCAGAGTCACCTCAAACCTCAAGCCAGCATGAGTCATTTCAGCGCTTGTGTTTATCTGCTGAAATCCAGGAGCAGTTAAATATTAGGTCCAAATTTCTGTAGCTGCAACCCCACTGTCTCTGCCCTCAAGCTGTTTTTAGTTTCATCTACAGATAACCAGTTTTAGGGACACATGAATCAAGCACACTCACAGCTTAAGACCTCTAGAAATTCAGTTCCAGACACCTTCTTCTGTGCAAACAACACCAAACAGCAACTGAGCAAGGGGTATCTGTAGTATGAGACACAGGGAACATCGCCAATCTCAGAGGGAGAGGATGTTGCCTGGAGATGTGGATCTGATGAAGGGAGATATGCAAATGTATTCAGAGATTTTGAGTCCATGTGGAAGAAGACTCTCATGGCTACCTGTACCAGTAGGGCTGCAGTCTCAGTTGCAGCTGCTCTGGAAAGCATCTCTTCAGTAACCTAATTAGTTTTTCCCTGACGTATTATAAGGGAACACAAGACAATTTTTGCCTTGCTTTTTTTCCAAGGCAGGAAGCTGTGCATCCTTCTACCCCTTGCTTTTGAAAAGAAAAAAAAACCAAACCAACAAACCTGGGGAATGAGGCTGGTTTAATGCACTGACCTGACAGGGGCAGCTTTCAGACAGCAGTATGTACACATAGTAGTTGTGTTGGACTGTGCAGGCAAGGAGCCACAGCTGTGTTAATCACTGCAAGTGTATGTGGAGGCAGGAGAGAGGGCTCCTACTTTAACCTAAAAGCCTGTTCTCAAGGAATTTCCAATACTCTGTGAGACTGTACCAGTTACTTCATTGAACTTCGATCAAGAGAGTATTAAAAAAATTATAAGACAGACTAAGTAGCAATGCTGATCTTAATGCTGGCTTTCTCATGTTGTCAGCAGAGACTCTGCTGTGTCTTCTCCTTCTTGAGGAGGACAAAACCTCCTGCCTTGGTGAACACTATAAAGCCCAAGTAGCTGGATGATGTGCCAAGTCCTCTTGGGTTTCCAAGGTACCCACAGTGGACAATCCCCAGCAGACTGGGGTGCTGGGGCACAGGGGTTCAGCAGAGACTGCTGGGATGTAGATGAGAAAGAAGAAAGATGCAGGGGGTCTGGATGTAGTTTTAGTTGTAGGAGGTATATCAAACACATATCTGGGAGTGGTATGTTCCTGAATCTGCTGTGAATAGCTCATGATTAAACTTTCTCCGCAATCTTACAGCATCGTGGTTTTTCCTGTAATTTATTCAGAGCCTGTAAAAAAACTCGAGGCTTAATGAGAACTGCATAGTGCCCTTTCTCTCTTGATTGACACTGAAGTCAAAGCAAGGACTCTTCTGTCTCCTGCAAAAACGAGCTTTAATTTTTGAGTGAAAAAAAGCGAGAACTCTCTTTCTCCTCTCTGAATTCCATTACAGGAATATAGGATAAATACTTTCTGTTCATGATTTTGTTAGTTTTGTTTTAGGGCAGACTAAGTGTTACCTCACAGGTGGTTGAGGGACAATCAGCAGCACACTATGTCACTGCTATATTTTTCCGTAGGCTATGTCTTACATCAAGGTTTGGGAATATAATTTCTGGGTTCAGCTGCTTGTTTTCAGCTCTCCATTGACCCAAAGACTGCCATAACTTTCTATGCTATTTTCAGACTAAACAAGTCAGCCAGGGACATGACTATAGTGAATGCTTAGAGTATTCCTGTCGTATAATCCTGGAATGGTTTGAGTTGTAAGGGACCTTAAAGAACATCCAGTTCCAAGCCCCTTGCCATGGGCTGGAATATCTTCCATGAGATCAGAATACCTTCCAGGTTGCTCAGAACACCATCCAACCTCACCTTAAACACTCTTGGGGATGGAACATCCACAACTTCTCTAAGCAGCCTGCTCCAGTGACTCATCAATCTGCCAGTAAATAATTTCTTCCTAATATCTAATTTTGACCTATCATCTTTCAGTTTAAAGCCATTTCCCCTTGTCCTATGTCTACATGCCCTTGTAAAAAGTCCCTCTCCAGTTTTCTTGTAGGATATTTTCAGGTGCCTCCTTCCTTGAATTGCTTTATTAAAACACCTTTAGCTCAAACAATAAGATTTTTCAAGTAGTATATATACAGCTTAAATGCATATGGTAATTATTTATTACCAAAGATGAACGAAAGACAACTAAGATTTCATGAGCTACTATGCTCAGCATTAGTATGCTCACCACCTCCAAGAGAACTTCCAGCTCAGGGGCTTTCTGCTGCTCGGGTAGGTGTCAATCAGGAGGATGGCCAGGTTCCACTTCTTCTGGAATCAAGTCCTTGACATTGCTGAACCGCCATCTTCAACCACCTCTGTTGTATGTCCTTCAGTATTTCATACCTTTCCAATCTACTTTTTTGTTCTCTTCAAATCTTGAACTGCTTGCAATAAACTCCATACCAGCCTTACCTATTTGAAATTTAACCTTATGACTCTGCAGAGAATTACACAGTTTCCTTCTGTCTTAAAAATATGCTTAGATGTCCAAGCCAAGGTTACACAGCTGGGCTCCACTGGAGTGGGGGCCATGAGTCCTTAGATCATTAGGGCGTGTATTGTGAAGGATCTTGAACAGAGTAGGTTACACCCTACAGCACAGATACAATCAGACCTTTAGCTTAATTTTAGAAGCGTCAGAATTTCACCTCTGGAATAGAGAATTAAATCTCCAGATCATTGTTCTCACTCCTGACCAAGAGAACCTAACAGCAAATAAGAATTGGCAATGAGAGAAAAACACTTAAACATGTCTGCCTCTGAAAGAACAGAGTGTACATTTCTAATCTTGAACGGCGATAGATTCTGAGAAATTTTGACTTCAAGTAATTTTTCTTAATATCCAAATTCAATTTTAATATACAATATCTTAACTTCAGGATGCTTTTTTCGGTTGCACATTTCATATATTCTGCTGTAGCTAGTGAAAACTGTTTTCTGAAAATATTAGAAAACAGTTATTGTAATCTCTATGCCTCAGTGGACAGAACAAAAGAAAGAAAATGCAGATTTGCGACGAGAAAAAGACTTAAAATAATTGACATTAGTCTCTTCTGTGGTATTTAGCAGTAATGTACTATTCATCAGTTCTCAGGCTAGATCTGTTCCTGCACTTTTAAAATATGGAGTAGTTTACTTAATAGATTATGTATGAAGACATCTGGAAAACTGAGATCTTTCTCATGGTTTAAGGAAAATGCAGCCTCTGTCTCCATAGGTTCATCTCTAGAAAATTTAATCAGAAATGCAAGTCACTGCATTTCTTGGAAAAATATGTGCCATGTTTCTATGCATCTAAATGCAGAGTGAAAGCAGCCTGATGGTGATCTAGCACAGGTTAGGTCTACTGTGCAGGTAGAGCTAATACAAGCAGAAATTCATTTATATATAGAGATTCTCCTCCCTGATACCTCATAGTCTCTTCCACTGTGTTCCCTTCCCTGCTCACCAACAGCTTTGAATTTGTGAGAGTTATCCAAGCACACAAGCCACTTCAATATTTATAATTTTTATTACTATCTTTCAATTCTTGTGTTATATGCAAGCAAATACTATCTATATTTTATGACAAAATGTGAACCTGCAATATACTTGGCTGTAGAAGAGAGGAATAGGGGCTCTCATAGTTTTTGTTAACCTTTTAAAAAATTAAAATATCAGAACTTTTCTGATGACATAAAGTATGAAAGAGGAACAGCTTATCCTGCACAGCACACAGTTCAAGCATGTCATCAGTAATATCCTTCTTTTTCAGTGTTACATCATGAAAAATATTTCAACATTTATTTTTTATTTGCAAGTTTTTGTTGATCTACTTACTGGAAACCATGCAACAAGGACCAAGGTAGGGGGGAAATTTTTCTTCTTTCTTTTCTAAACTGCAGAGAATGTTTCTGGTTCTGTAAAAATCTGATCGAGACATTGCATTGTTCTGTGCTCCCTAAACTAGGTTACTTTTTTTCACAAATACATTCTCAAGTAAATGTCCTCTTCCAAAAAAGAGTTCCATAAAAACACGGAATTATTATTTTCTTCTTTCATTGTGAATTTTTTTATGTAACCTTCTTGCTGCCTGCAATCCTACCTAACCTACTCTGTTGTCCTGGGAACACAACACAATGACACACATCCCCCCAAACAAGACCTGAGGATGAACCTTGCCACATGCATTTGTCAGGAATATAAAAGCTCGCAGAAACTTCTCTCTAATTCTGTGTAACAGCAACAAAACTATTTTCATTAGGCTTATCAAGAATTGGGTTATGTCTGTTGTCTTTTCCAGAACTAAAAAAAGAAGCATTTCCTAAGTGTTTGATCACAAATTACAACTTTCAACATTGCAAGTAGACAAAGAAAAGGCTGAGGTAAGGGTAAGAGAAACTTTGAAAAGAAATGCAGATAACTACCTCAGAAAATCCCTCACACGTTTGATAATACTTCAGATTTGATAATGCTTCATTCTCCTTTCAAGTGTTTAAGTCTTTGCACTCTAAGGGGAAAAAAAATAAGCATTTTACTTAATGACTGTGATATGAGACCAAGGATCAGTGAGCTAAGTGATATAAGATGCATGAGTTAGTAAGGATATGTCATCGTGGCTTTGTACCTTCTGGGGAGTTTTTGCAATTATTTTCAGTAGAGCAGAGGTGTGCCCATGCCAGAAACAACTGTATAGTTTCTTTCCATTCAGAAAAAAAAAAAAAAGACAGAGCTATACAGGGAACCAGAGCCCTCAGTTCATGAAGAGATCACCTGGAGTTTGTATCTAGTGTTGCATCCAAGAAGGTTGTTCAGAAATTAGAGAGTGTTCAGCAGAGTGACCAGAGAGTAGGTCTTGAGGGAGCTGGGATCTTTTAATTTAGAGACAATGTAGATAAGAAAGTGCATAAGTGTCCCTAGTTGCTTGGGGCAGCATTACAAAGAAAATTGATGTAAACTGTCCTGAAAATGGTTTCTAATATTAGTACATGCCAGAACAATTGACAGTGCCAACAAGTTGCAATTTGAGAGGAACAGATTGGATGTTAGGAGCATCTTCATTGCAGGACTGAAACAGGCTGTCAATGTGGCTTTAAAAATCTGTCCCTAGAAATTGTCAGACAAGGCTAGAAGAAACACCTGACCTTATCTAGTATGGGACTAGTCCTGGTTCAGGTTGGAGGCTGGACTCAATGACTTGATGCCAGAAGTCCCTTCCAACAGCACTTTTCTGAGAACAAATATATGTAAGAAATTGAATATATGCCTGGTATGCTCCCAAGTTTGTAAACAGTATTTTGTATAATTCATAATGTCTTTCACAAGCCTTCGTAGAAATTCTGCTTCAGGCATGGGATGGTGTCCAACCTGGTCAAGGTGAGAAAGCACTCAAAGATTAAAAGACTGGAATACTTT
Source organism: Cichladusa arquata (assembly GCA_026413545.1). Classification (NCBI taxonomy): domain Eukaryota; kingdom Metazoa; phylum Chordata; class Aves; order Passeriformes; family Muscicapidae; genus Cichladusa; species Cichladusa arquata. The sequence continues at coordinate 1,306,209 of JAOTQP010000002.1, read as the reverse complement.
CAGCTTTTCCTGTAGGGAATTCTGCTTTAAAAGACCTTTCCATCTAAACAGATATCCATCCCAGATGCTATTATATATTATAACCAAATAGCTTGGCTTTTTAATGGAGAAAAGAAGGGAGCTTTGAAAGGGTTCTGCTCTGTGAGTGTGCTATGTGACCTCTAAGGAACAGAGCTCTATATAACTTCGTCTTTCCCTTTCTGATTGATGGCTTTTCTACAGCAGGGGAAATCTACAGTTGTTAGCAAGACTGTCATCTGCAAGACTGCTTGCAAAGATCATTGCTCTGTTCACTGAACTACGCTTTTTTACTCACCAAGGTTATTTTCATTATTAAGAAGAAATTAGCAACTAATGAGTTTTCTATAATATTACCCTTTCTAAGTGCTATGAGACTGTGGTATGTTTTTAAAATCAGGTTCTCTGAGCTGTAAAGTATTTTCTGTCTCACTGGAAGCCCCACCTTCAACAGTCAAAACCTAAGCGGAAAGCATCAAAGAAAATAAATATTATTTATTTCCACCATATAAGACTTGACAAGTGCTAAAATCTTACTAAAATAAGATGACTGTGATAAGAATCACCTAACAATACCACATGATCCATTTACAAGTAGAATCTTAAGAGCAGAGGGAAAAAGGAGAAAATTGCAAATTAAAATATTGGACAGATGGATGCGTATGGAAATCTCAAAACCATGAAATGCAGTGCTTGAGTACAAAAGGGTTGTCAGAGCAAGTCTCTTTCCATTTAGAGTAGCAAAATTATTTTTGAGGAGTGAAGCAATTTATTCGTAGCACTAAGAGAACTATAAAACAAAATAAGACTCGAAACATATTTTCATAGTGACGTAGATAATTTCAGAAGTGTACCCAAGAAGTAGAAAACCATGAAAATCTTTAACAAGTGAATTTTCTTCCTCTGCCCAGCTAGTAATGACATCTGAATTTTTAATCTTCCATTCACTCTTCAGCTTTGTCACAGATTAAAAATCATGATTTCTCACACTTCCTATCCTTCGTGACACGCTCTACCTCCTGACTGATTTTGTTGTTGTTTTCAGCACCTATTCACCTTCTTTTATTTAGCAATTATCACTCCATATGAAGTCCATAAGCTCCATAAGCTTCTCCCCCTAAAAACCTCCTCTTCAAACAACTTTGCTACTTTTTTCTACCTGCTGCCTCACTAGTTGAGGTGTTTTCTCACTCCAGAGCTCACGACCTTTCCAGCTGCCTTCCCTCCCCTCTGCTGAATGTGACCTGGCACAGGCTCTGGCACCTTCTACAGCTCCTGGCCAAACTTTACAGCTGATTATCTTCCCATACCCTCTTTCTGACTCCCAGTGCCTCTCACATCTCAGCTTCTCTGTCCACTCCTTATTGCTCCTTGCTGCTCTTTTAATGCATATTCCAAATGGTTCTTTTCCAACAAGCAACAGGAATTTCTGTTACAAGCAGCCACTGGGCTTTGCGTGTTCTTTAAACAGTGACTTTTTCTTTAAATTCCAAATTTTTTTTTTTTTTTTTTTGTGTGTGTGTTTTGGTCATAATTTGGAACTGTTTTTAATTGGTTAATCTAGATTGAAAAAGCTAGTCACAGTAACAACGGTAATTTTGCAACAAAAGACACATTTTGCCTCAGCCACCAATTTTATTTCTTGTAATTTAACTTCTGACTCAGAAAAATGCTCAGCCAGTAGCTTTTATCCCATTTTCATTGTTTGCTCTTTAATATTCTCTGATCATGAGTCACATCTTTTGAGTTTATTCGTTTCTGTAGCTGCATCCTGGCCATAATCAGAAGCTATGTTCTTATCTGAACTCGATACAGATAAGGACAGAAAGTTATTCCTCTTCTTAGGAAGTCTTTTGTTTTCTGTTCTGCAGGGTATAGATGGGAGCTGGAACAGGTACAGACATCCCTACGCATACAGTGGGAGACTACTGAAAAGGAAATCCTGCTGTAGATGTTACTTGCTGAGTGACATATCCTTCTGTCAACAAGCTGATGATTCTTGGAATGTACCAGTTGCCATAAACCAGGTAACTGTCTATTGTCCCAGTAAGTGATATAGGACCATATGGTTCAGCTGGCAGACACCAGGCTGAATCCTGGATGCAGGCTAGTTCTGCAGCAGCTATACAGAAGGGATAGCAGGTGTGCTGCACCAGAGATACCCTTGATGGCAGTAGCAGAGAGTAATTTTTTGGTCTGAAGCCATGTGGACAGTCCTTTGCAAAAACCTTGTTGTTCCAGCTGAAACAGAATGTTAAAGAGGTAGCCTTCCATAGCAGTAAACCAGGATATAGAAAAACTTTATATGGCTTCTTGAAACCATATAAACCATCAGTTTTAAATTGGCCCAGATCCTGGTAAGGATTAAAGTAGTCTCCAGGATGGTCTAGGTAATTTAGCACTTGTTCTTCATCCTGGCACTTCTATGGGGAATGGGAAGGGAGATAATTTTTTTTGCCCTAGAGACAGAGAGATTATCTTGACTGCAACACAGAATTTGCAGCTTCAGTTCAAGACATGTGGTGCACTCTGTGCCACATCTACTTATTGATCCAGATGGTGTCTTCAGCCACTGATACAAAGCTCTTGCCATTGTAGACAGGAAGAGGCTCCCCAGGCTCCCATTGAAATAATAGTTCAATGAAGAGTAATAAAGACAAACATTATTCCATTTTCTTCTGAATTTTTTGTGGGTTTTTGATGGTGTGCTTTCTGTTAATGGCTTTACGAGCAGTCTTCAAAGATTTGTAACACTTTTTTTTTTCCAGTGTGGATGGATCTATTTCCACATTGTTTTGAATGTTATTTTTCAGTCATATGCTGTCCAGCTATGCATGGAGTTTATGCTCTGAGCAAATCCTTCAGATATACCCAAGCAACTTGTTTGTTTAGAGTGAAATCCCTGAGAATGCTGCTAGGCAGAAATCTCTCTGGAATGAGGTATTTTGTTGCACACCGAGATCAGACCAGCTGGGAAAGGTGGCAAACGAAACTGAGACTGAAACAATCAAGTAACCCAGAAAATAACTTAAATAATGGTAGCAGTAACAAAAGTACATAAACCGAACACTGGATGGGGCAAACTCAAAAGATGAGACAATGGGGAGAATACAACATATATAACCTAGGGTTCAGGGTAATGAACCAATGAACAATAAGAGCTCAAAACATTATCTTATATGTAACATGCAACTAACCAATTGTCAATGAGAACTAAGAACATAACTTTATATGGAACTACCTCATTTGCATAACAATTCCCATGCTCCCATTTTTCTCACCATAATGTCACTGGATATTTCCCACGGCCTAATATGCCATTTCACACAGTCTTGGGTTAATGACTATTTCACTGTTGGCCAAGGCCAAATGACTGTTAGTCCCCACTAGTCCAACTATCACAGTATTTGGTTTTGATTTCTTGTAATGGTGGGGAGAACACCCCCAGATTGTGTCAGCAAACAGAAAATATGGGACAAACAGCCTGGGACTTTTATCTTTCAAACCCTAGCATCTCATGCTGATTGTAAAGACACCTTGGACTCCACGTAAAGGGTAGAGTTGAGAAACAATGGTGAACAGAAGTCAGAAGAGGAAAATGAACATTACAAACTCCTTGTCATTCAATGTCAACTTTGTATTTTTACCAAGCAGATAGTACCCTAGGGGTACACAGAAGCTGTTTCCAGCACCTTCCACCTGGGCTGGTTGCAAACTAGCTGTGTTCTTGTGGGCCAGTTTGAGAGCAGATTCAGGTAATCTGACTGAGAAATTGCAGTTTCAGAAGCCAGGAGATGCTGGGCACAGAACTCACATATATAAAACCTTTAGTTTCTGGTATTGGGCTTCTTGAAAAAAAGAGAAGGTGCTGAGGTAAAATTTAATGCAGAAGAACCTTTGTTGTGTCTGTTTGTACAGTTTGTACCATTTTCATCTGTGCATTAGAGGAATAGTACTAAAAAACCTGCCCACAAAAACTGAACTAGCTGTTTGTTGTTAGGATGTGATACAGATATTAAAGTATGGAAGGGATACAAATCCATCTATTACAAAGATACCCCCTTGTAGTTGCCACTCTCCATCAATTCATCCCCTGTCATGTAATACTCATTTACATGTACACCATGGACATCTTCACTGCTTGTGCTGACTACAAACGGTTAGAGCAGGTTGGAACAATATGAGGGAGGAGCGATGCAAGGTACATCATACCAGGGCAGCAGTGATGATGATTGCCAGGTTGTCTGTCAATAACCAGCTGCACCTTTCTCTTGGTGGGCATCCTGAAGTATCCTGGACCCTCCCGGGCACACATCTCCCAAGTTTCTCATGGTTAGCCTGTGACTATTTGACTTTCCCTTTCCAGTGTTTCCAAAGG
>JAOTQP010000002.1:1279627-1291539 GCA_026413545.1 Cichladusa arquata | reverse complement strand
CTAGGGGCTGGGAGTGGCGACGACACTGGAAAATGAGGGTCGGGAATATTTATGAGGCAATAACATGAGTAATCCCATACTCCTTGGAACAACTTCTGGGATTGCCACAACTCAAGCAGATACTTCCAAGGCCTAGGGTTGGGGTACAGGTCTTCTTCCATAATGGTTTCCTGGCCTGGGACACAGGCCAGGCTGACTCCCACACCTTTCCTCCAGCTGATTATCTCACTTGGATTTTAGTTCGGTATCACCCATGCAGACAATTCATTAATCGGTGCATGCTAACTAGGCAGTGAGTCTGCAGTATTGAGATACACAGCAGCAAGAACTATAAAAGTGCTTGGCATAGATGTATCAATCCATGAATTCATGAAATAAGATGTGAGCAGAACATGTTCTCCTGGTACTCGCCAAAGGTCAGTATTTTCAGAAGTTGTAAATGTAAGACACTAGAAAATGGAGATCTTACACTTCATATATCTGTAATTATCTTTGGGATTCAGAAAAGATTATATAATGAAAAGAAGCATCCTTTATCCTTCCTCCATAAAGAGATAGTTGAAAGGAGATATAATATCCATGTTTTTGACTTAAGTATCCCTTTACCACAAAAAAATTAGTGTCCACGAAAATACAAATATGACTTGTGAGACTAGTATAATACACAGATTTTAAAGATGATAACTACTTTCATCTTGATAGTAGAGTTGAAGCTGGCAAGGAGAACCCATGAGCATGGTTAATCCTGGGAATGGTCTTTGATTATGTGTCTTGAAAATCAAGACCAAATTTCTGCAATTTAAAGCAATAAATAGGGATAATTGGAGATTTGCTTCAAAGAGATGCTTCTGATCTAACCCCAAAATGCCGGAGGAACTCTGTTTCTCTCCTTTGCCTAAGGTGCTCAGCAGTTTTTATCCATAATGATTAAAGGGGGTGTGCACAGTATACAGAGGAAATCAAGAGGATGCATTTATTGCTTGCCCTACTGACTACATTCAAGCAAGTAAGAAGCAACAAGAGAAAAACAGTTTTGAAGGTGTAATGACATTCTCTAATATATACTTTCATGCAGTCAGCATCATTACAGTACATATTTCATTTCCTCGTTTTTTGCATAAAGGTTTTATTAGGAGATGTGAGAATTTTTCTTCCAAAAAGGTGTGAAGACATGCACGGACAAATTCTTAAAACAACTGGAGTGTCCTTTGACAGCACTATATTATGTTTTTTGGTCATGCATGTAATGACTACTCTGGAAACTGTACAATTTCGTGGTTAAACCAACACATCAAAAGCAGGCAGAAAAAAAGGAAATAAAGGTATTGAGCTATAAGAGAAAGGCCACAGTGTTACATTTTGGAGATGAGAGGAAGTAGACCATGTAACATGGGAAAATGAGAATGTGGGGGGTGTGGCTGTCAGGCGCTTGCATGCATGACATCAACTATAGGTACAGCAGTCCCTGTTCAAACAGTAGATCTGCCATTAAAAGTATGTAACAGAAGCATTTTGTGTTACCTTCTTTTTTTCCATTTCTCCAAACACAGTGCAATAGATATCATGTGGAAACACAGTCAGCTAAACTCTTTGTCAAAACCTTCTCTGTTCAGTGGCAATTAGTTCATTTGTTTAATTGAAGGAATCATGCTTGATTTACCTAAAACTAAATGAAATATTCAGCCGTTCAGAACTCTTCCTTCATCCAGCAATGGCTTTCTTCTCATGGGGACCTCTTTGTCACTGGGTTTCTCCCACATCAATCATAGATTGTTGCTCAGCAGAAATCCTACTCTGCATATACTACAGCAGCCAAAATATTGCACAGTTCATTAAAATACAGTTATTGCTTTAGACTACCACGAGTTTTTACTCTGCACTTCTACCATCTCATACAAAGAGATGGTTACAGACTCATGAATATAGACAGTCCACCCACTGCCTCGAAGCCAGGATCTACTATCATTAGGCCATTTGCTGAACATTTGTCTGCTGAGTACTTCTCATTGTAGAGATTCCTTCACCTTTCCAAGCTACATACTCCAATGCTTTGCTATCCTTACCATCACAAAGGCTTAATGTGTAAGCCAAGTCTTCTCCTTTGTAATTAAAGACCAATATGTCTTGTCCTTAGCACAGACAGAACTAAAACTTGTTATTAAAACTTAGTTATTCTCTTCTTGTTTACTGCAGCTCTTCATATACTGAAGGATTCTTTTCACATCCTTTCCTCTCTTTTCCCTTCCATTCAGTCACTCCTGACAAAAGTACGTCCTCTAAGACACTGACTTTCATCCCTCAGAGACCTTTGGCTTTGTAGAACTAACTCATGTTTCTTACATTTGGGCATTCAGCAATTAGTACTCTTTTTGACTAAAAGGCCAGCATGTGCTGAATAGAGCAAGATTCTTTCACATGCTCCATAAATGACACCCCTCAACTATCCATTACTTTGTAGTGTTTGCCTTGCTCACTGCAGCATGACATTGGTGACCCATAGCTGATGTGAGTCAGAGTAAGTTTCAGATCTTTGCTCTAGAAAAGTAATTTCATTAAAGCAGTGAATTAAATTGCCCTTTCACAGCAAAATTCAAAGTAATGATAAACCTAAAATGACCTCTTCTTAGACCTAAAAATTTGCACATGGAATTTTGAATGCAAAACCAGAAAAAACAGAGTAGAAACACTTGCGTGTTTTTATTGACTTTTAAACGGGATTGTTTCTGAGAAACACTTGTGCTAGAAGTTTTGCTTTTACAGGACTCAAATCTATGCTAAGGCAATAAGCCTTATTATTTGAAAACCCACATTTCAACACTGAAAGTCTTGCCTAGCAAGTACCAAGTCACCAACTTTAGCATTTCAAAACTGATCCACAAAGAATGAAGCAGACACATGAGGAATGTGTGGAAGCAGAGAAAAGAAAGGTGGGGAGTTAGAAATTAATAAATGGGTTTCAGTTTGAATGAAGTTCTTATGAAAAGGAAACAAAAAATAAATATGCTGAAGGCTTGGAAAAGGATCGTGTGTAACTCTTCAGTTCATCTCTCTTGTGTCAGCAGCTTTCTCTTTTGGAGAGGTCTGCTCATCCTGCTGCCAGAAAGTGCCTTGTAGATACTGCCAAGATGTGCAAATCACATCAAGCCACTTGAGTTGAAGTGTCCCAACTGCTTTGGCAAGGGAGCTGGGCAGGGTGATGAATGAGGGGCTCTGCTCTCAATTGCAAACACATTTTGCTTTTATTTATCTGGGCTCAAATAAATTCCCCATTGGCTTTCTGATAGAAATTTTAATTAACAAAATTTTCTGTTGATTTTCACTGCCTTCTTACCAGTTACAGTAAGTGTCCTTAATGCTCTTTAATAACCAAGGCCTCTGCTCTAAATAATCATGGAGGGTGCATTTGAAGAACAATTTCAATCTGGCACTGCTCTGAAAATTGAGGACAGATGCTAAAGTTTTGTGTCCTCTTAATCCACTAAAGAAAGAAGAACAACTCCCAAGTACTTTAAAGACAAGGAAGAAATATAAAATTATTAAAGGTCTGTGTTACAAGGTTTTACATGTTGTTATATTGTAACAGCTCTGGGCATATGAGACCATATTGTGGACAGTATTGTGATTTAAATATACATTGTCTTTCTTGTGTCCATCTAGTAATAATAGTAGCAATAGTAATAATAATAGCAGAAATAATTCTTGCATCATTATTAGAAAGAGGATGAGCAGCCTATCCATTTGGGATCAAGGCATGAATAGTGATGGGAGTGATTATAAAACATTTCCTAGTGTTATTACACCCACTCAAGCTCCAAGGAAAATTATCTCCGATATTTTGTTCTGAACACTTATCATTTGCCTTGAGGACATAACTGTTTAAACTTTTTAACTACAAAATTACAAATAATTGAAGATCAAAAGAATTATATTAATGTAAATTTTAAAAATTAATAATAGCAAAGATAATTGACCTGCTTATGAAAGAAAGATAATTGATCTGCTTATTAAGATAATTGCCTCTGAAGAAGAACAGCTAATCCTGTATTTATTAAATAGGAGACTAAGCACACATAAGGATATGCAGTGTAATAAACCATATATGAACTGGTATTATGAGAAAGTCATGTGAACATGGTGTGTTCACTTGTAAGATTTCATTTTTAATATTTCCATATTTCTGTAATTGAAGAAATTATAATGCATATTTGTATAATAGCTTGAGCATATTTTATTGGATTGTTCATATTTGTACAATACTTTATTAAGTACAATCTTAAATTTTTTTTTTAAAATCTGAGTTGTGTCTTCCTCAAAGAATGTTCAAATATATTCCACTTGATCACCAATTACCTTGCTGAAAGGAAGGCAAACTGGTTCTTTTGAAAAAAAAAGAACTTAGTAGGTTAGGAAATTCATCCCATAGTCTAAAAACACTGTAATTAAAAAAAAGAAAAACAACCTCTGGTGTGACCTTTGAAAAGAAAGTGTATTATTCTAATGAAAAGGAAGAAAAAATTAGCAAGTGTCTGTTCTTCTAAGGCTCATTTCCAGCCTTGCCAAGCTTACCATCCTTACTGTAACCCTCTGACCACACGTAGCAGGCAGAGCTGCTTGGGAGAGTGGGAGTGTAAAATGAGGATAAATAACTTACATGCAGCCATTTGTGCAATATTGTAAAGTGTTTCCTTCTAGCAACCATTTACAAAGTGCAGGGCTGGAAATGGGCAGAAAGCATGTGCTTTTGGGAAGAGATTTGTAAAGTGCTGCCACGCAGCTAAGGGCAAAGAGAGCACTGGTGCTAGGCCTAGCAAAGAGTTAATAGGCCAGCCACCATCTTGCTCACAACATGATATGACTATGCTGCTAAAAACCACAAATTTGAGGGCTTAAGATGGAGCTGTGTCCGTGGGGATCCTGGCACCATGTCTGGCCTGTAAGTACCAGCGAGGGTAAGCTGTGTCTCAAGTCAGCTCCAGCACTCAGGCCTCCTCCAACAGCACAGACCTCAACCGGTTTCTGTCAGCCTTTCTACACAGACAAAAGTGATGTCCTTCCGAGAGCAGTGGGCAGAGCTCCTGGCATGCAGCCATTTCTCTGTCCAGGTGCACAACTGCACCCAGTCAGGGGATTTTCCAGCAGGAAGCACAGGCCCCTGTTAATGGAGCCAAAGTGGTTCCTGAAGGAGAGCTCTGTCTGTAGACAGTCATGTCATGCATGGCTTCTTGCACCTGAAGCTGGAGAGGTCTTGCCTCACCAGTCTGTTTAGAGGTTTTCTGAAATAGATTCTCCAGACATTGCAGACCCTTGACACGTAAGGTGCAGCCAGCTAAAGACACTGCTTTTCCTGGTTTCCAAGAGTCTTGTGGCTGTCATCCTCTCAGCTCAACACAGTGCAGCTCACCAGGAGAGGAAAGGGCGAGACTTTACGTGCAGCTTTCTGGTGCAATTTTCAGGAATTTTAGCCTCATAAAACCTTTCTGATCTTGTTCCCATCCAACTTCACATTCTTCATTTGGTGCTGCTACTTCTGAACAGCTCCTGGCATGATCCTGTCTCCAACATCTCCTGTTACCCTTCGATAAAAGCATTTTTATGAGTTTCCCCATGCTGCTTCTCACTTTTGGAAGGCCACAGACACAGCTATGCTATTCTTCCCCTTTATCTCCCTATTTAAAATTTTTCTTTGTCTAGAAGCTAACAAAGCAATTAGCTACAGTTATACTACAAGGGTGCTGGTGGCTATCAGAATGGCTGATCTGATAACATTTTTACTTATATAACTTTCCCCTTTTTTCCATCCTCTATCTCCCTCAAGCACATCATGCAATGTCAGCTGTTGTAGATTTCAAGCGTAAGTCACTTTTTAAAGTTCTATTTTCTTTAAGTTTTGTTCTGTGCCTAGCACAGCCAGACCTCTAGTGGCAAGCTGCTCTTCTTTACAAAATAAAAATTATTCTATTTAGAGAAATGTTAAAAATAAGCCTAATACTGAAATAATTAGTTCCTTAGCAGTAGCAATGCAATTAGCAGATCCCCTTCTCTTTTCAGATTACTTCTATTACTTCTCAGCAGCCTGATAAGAGATGTTGAGGAGGTACAAAAGAAGGTAAACTCATCAATGTTTAACCCACACAACAACACTGTAAGGGAGACTTGTCAGAGTACCAAATAGTTCTGTGTTGTGGGAATTTAATTATGTCTTGCCTGCTTCATGGGAACAGTAACCTAGATACAGAGCACGGCTGACAAACATAACTCAATATTTGGCATGTTCTGAACAACTGCATTTCAGAGGAAATTATTCTAATTCATTTTTATAGATCATAAGCCTGAAACTAAATTACAGCCATGAATTTTGGCTCAGCAGAGTTCTCTGAACTGTAATAGCAAAGTCTGAGATAAGGTCTGGGGTTTTCAGCCTTCCAGAAAATAGAATAAAACTTCCCTTTCTTCTTATAACATCAACCCAACCATTGTATTTTTCACCCCATAGCAACATTTTAAATTATAAATGTTATTTTTCCATAAAGTTGGACTAAGTGGAAAAGTGCTCCAGGTTTAAAGAAATTGCTCCAGGTTGGGAGTAAATTATAAACAGCTTTGTTCAGTTATTTTATTTGTGTACGGGAAAAAGAAGAGATTCCAACTGATTTAATGGCAATATATCCTCTTTATAAAGACTAAATGTCACTGCATCACACTTTGTTTCAACCACTCGAAATTTTCTGATGAACATTAAACTCCAATTCTCATGAGCAAATACAAGTTGTAATTCTAATTGTACAAAGTATAGCATTCTGTTTTTATCATCTGTGCAAGGAAAATATCTTCAACCCTCTCTGACTGATAAATTAATAATGAATTTAGCTCACTGTGACTCAGCAAAGGAAAACATATGATGTGAAAAATCTCAAAAGTAGTACTAAATTGTCAATTCAAACACAACCAAGACAGTTTCCCACTTACAGATGCTGTAGATTAGCACTTGGGTCACATATTCATCTTGAGTATTTACAACTTCATGAGTAAAACAGTAAAAAAGCAACCAAGATTTGAAACTGTTGTTTTTATCAGTAATTTCTTATGCAGAATTACAGCGCCACAGGAAAAAGGGATACACCACAGAGACACAAACTAGTGCAGAAAATCCGTGCAGCTTTGCTTAAAGTTTTGATAGTATCACAAAGGAGCTTCCCACACGTTTCAGTCTGACACGATCTTATTTTTATTTCTAAATGCTTGTGGATTCCTGCGTACCACTGTCCAAATAAAACCCACTTTATTCTTAAATTATTATTAAATTATTTTTAAATATAACATGCTTCCTGTATCAAATTCTTAAATTCAGCTGAGCTGCACTCAACACTGGGCTTGCAAGGAATCAGAAGAGAATTTTTTTTTGTTGTCTCCACCTTCACTGTGTCTCTGACAGTTGCAAAAGTGTCTTTCAGAGCCCATTCATTTCCAGGTGTTTCAAATTTCGTCTGTAACATCTTTTTTTATCCTCTGGAATTATACACTTATCAGGCTGACTAAAAAAAAATCAAGGAAAAACTCTGTTCCACTCTATTAATGAGTTTTCAGCATATCTGTTACAAGTTATGTAGTGATAAGAGCCATATAATCATGCAATTAATTATTTTATTTTCTTCCATAAATGATGCATAAAGTTTTATTCCCAGGAGAAAGTGATAGTACTCTAGTCACTGAGACATTAAAACTATTGGGCATTTAGGTGAGATAATGTATACTTATTTAGGATTACCACTTGAACTTACAAAATACAAGATATTCAAATAGTTGGTATCCACTATAACCCACCTGCTGTTTTTTATCTTTTCTGATCAAGCCCAAAATAATGCTATTATTAACTTCTTATTTCTGGCCTTTATTGTTTTTTATATGAAAATTTAATATGCCCTAATTTAAAAAAAAAAAAAAAAGTTAATATGTTTAGCTTTAGAATGAAACTTTACATCTTTCTCCACATTTTTGCTCTTTTTCATATGACAGGTCTTAAGACCGCCAGACTTACACTTGCGAGAGTGTGGCTGAAACTTCATGGGGGTGGTTACCTCGTGTCACTCAGCCTGGAAAGACACAGTGGTTCTGGTTGCAAGGTAGAAAGCTATGCGTGCCACTGAGACTGCAAGGTAATGCAGGCTAGAAATCAATTCTTATGCTGATCTCTACTTGCAAGAATTCACCCTCTCTTAAAGAATCCTCCAGTGTCTTGTCCCAGTGTCTTGCCTAAGGGACTTAAACATCTGGAACGAAAAGTAACTGCCCAGAGTCCTTCAAAGAGCACAGAAGTAGACTTTATTTTCTACTTCACAACACACTGCATTGCTTTTGCATGCAGCACAATCTCATTATTATTTTGTACCTCATTATCTATATATTGGGTAAGCCATACAAAAGCCATGCAAAAGTTAAGCTCTTCCCACATCCAGTAAAACAGCTCAAGAGCAAACGCTAAAGGGATGCTTTAATCATTAGTTTTGCAAAAGTAAATCATTGGTTTTGCAGAAAGAAAAGTCATGGCTTTCACTCATCTGCTAATAATTAAAATTAAAACTGAATTGCCACCATTAATTAAAGCTAAGTCACAGATGCCACTGTATTTCAAGATAACTATACTGTTACATTCCTCAAGCCTGTGCTTTCTTTTCAGAGAAGCAAGAGTTATAATGCTGCCAAATAAATTTCTTCACCGTCCATGGAGAAGTATGTAAACAGTGAAATGGAAAATGTTATATAAAAAGAAATTAATCAGCCAGAAAGTTGTTTTTTTTTTTAAATTCATCAGCATGAAATTATACTCATTCAGAATCTAATCAAGTCTGTGCTATGAGCAGAATTAAGGGTCAATAAGGTATCTCCTTCAAGTTGGATAAATTTTTAGTGTTTTCTATTTAAATAATTCATTCCATTCATAGGGTCCAAGGTCAGCATGAAACAACTTTTCTGAGTAATAACTAAACAGAAACAAATAATATGTTGCAGAAACAACACTTAATCAAATATTTAAATGTTTATCCACATATTTAACTCAGATTCTGAAGAACTCTTTTGTGTTGGCTTTTGTTAATTCATTTGAAATTCAGACCAGCCTTAGCCTAGACTAAAAATGTCTAATTGAAAATTGAACTAACATTATAGAAAGTAACAGATGGGCAAAGGAGAGGTTTAAACACAAAACTAAATGCCACAGCTGGAAATCAAGCACCACCAGAAGAACAAAATGCAATTTATTCAAAGGACTAAGACCAGCAACTGAATGGCAAGAAACTCATAAATCCTTCAGTACAACATTAAAAATTAAAGCATCTGCTTCAATACAATTATTCAATTATTACAAACATCCAGGTTTAGTGCCATTCATTCTTCTGATGTATAAAGCCATCTCTCTAATCAACACAGAAGCAGCCCTGCAGATGTGGTATCCACTCCAAAGGTTTTGTGCAGTTTGAAATCTTGCAGAATTTTCACGTACTTGAGTTTAATTGTTAATAAATATTCTGACTGTGGCTTTTCATCCAGCTTCTCTCTGTGGCTGTGCTTTCATAAATGAGGTTTAGTGTCAAATTAAGGACAAATTTTTAGTCTTACAACAAAGCCAAAGACAGAGGCAGGAAGAAGATATCTTATTTAGGAAATTTTTTATTATGTTGTTTTAGGGTTTTTTAAGTGAATGGCCGAGCTGTCATCACTCAGGATTAAAACAGGTCTTCCTGAAGAAAGAAACTCCCTTCTGCACAGTGTGCACCATCCCACTTACCCCAGAAAAGGGAACAGAAGGCTTTAGCTCAGTGGTCTGTTCCAGGGGTCTCTTGCCTGTCCTAGCAAACAGCAGAAGCAGACAGCACAGCTGGTAACTCCAAGCACTGCTCTCTCCTGCAGGGTAGAGCAGACCCTTCTTCACTGCAAGAATCAAGTTTAGGGAAGTGTAGCAGTATTAAAGAGGACTCACACAAAAGCCATTAGTCCTGAGTCGTTTCTGTGTGTTTTACACTTTTCTGTCCTTATTCTGATATATATCAAGGGACATTTTGTCTTACACTAATCAATTATGACATCCTAAATTAAAACTAAAAATAAAGTGCAAAACATAAATTATAATATTGCCTACAGCTAGCTAAATAGGGGAACATGAAATTCCTCTTTAAAAAGTTTTCCTTAACTTCTCTCCAAAGAAATGTTAATCTAATAAAACAATGAAGGTCTATAATAATCACTTTTTTTAGAATCATTGTTTCTACAGCTCTTGAGTCCACAAAACTCCTAAGAGCCATGATTAAGACAGGAGCAATTGGTCGCATTTCTCATGCTATGAGATACCCTTGGGTACTGCTGATCCAGTCATCCATAAAAGGCTCCAACTCCTGTTGGCATCAGCCACAATTTCTTGACCTTGCACAGTGGATTTACATAAAAGGATTATCTCTAAATTAATGCTTCATACTTTCTATGGAAGAAACTTGCTGAACCTTTTGACACGGAAAACAGATGCTGGACCTCACTGAAAACAGTCACTGCATTTAGGAACAATGCATTCATACATTCCCACATTCCAAATAATTGGTACGTCCATCAGAAGTCTTCTGACATCAGTCTGACAGGCACATGCTACTTTGTCAATGTACACGAATTTTCCTTACTACTGTGCTCCAATTTATTCATATGGTATGCATGGTGCATGAACACTGGGTGCCCTCTACTTGTCACAACATTAACAAGGCTGTTTCCAGACTTGGATCCAAAGATTGGAGGCTGAGCAGCGATTCCATTGCACTGAATCAATTTTTGTCCTCGGGTCTGCCACCACTGTCCCACGTACAGCCAATTGCATGAGGGCAAATGTGCTCAACATCATGTCTTGCCTGATGCCAATAATGGTTCCTGGAGGCAAAGGACCCTATCAATTATCTATTTATTATAGCGGATGGATAGTGTTCTACTCTATCTTAGTATTCAAAGCAATTTTATTTTGCCTTCTTCACAGTTAACTGAGAACATGTATGCTGGTGAGTGATTTATTCTTCCATGTGACTGAATAACCTAATCCTACATTTGAAAGAGGTTTTAGGCTATTAATAGGGAATATCTTTTCTATATCATCAGAAATAACATTTTTTTTCCCTCTTTCATACTTAGGCTTCAGCTTACATTGCATTTTGTTTCTTCATTGCACCTTTTGTATGTTGATCTTTGTTAGACTTCACAAATGAAATCTCTTGCTCTGAAGAGAGCTGCTGTTCAATTACCAAAGAACAGTTTTGCTAAATAATATAAGCATTTCTTGTTGTATAGCATTTTTTATTCAATAGTTAAAGTCTACATCAAAACATCTCAATCCTCTGTGTTATATTTGTTCTTTTCGAACTCAGTGCACTTTACTAACCCTTTCAGTGATAAATATTTTCCATAGCCACAGATACCTTGCTCACACTGGCTGAGATTCTGCTGTCTTTCCTTGTGAGAGCACTGCAGGCAGTGTAGCAGCATGCTGTGTGTAGCACCTGCTTGGCTTCCTAGGGGATCTTTGTTCTTTCAAGAGTGTGCAGGCTTTCTTCCAAGGCTACATCTCACATCCAATATCCCTTGGGAAGTTGCTGCAGGGACTCTCTCAAGCTTTTCCCTACATGGAGTCCTTGCTGTCCATTCTGTAGTGTGATTTTTAAAAGGTATTCATTGCACTATCCATGACATTGAATGTGGGTCACTTTAAAACAAACTTTTGTAACAGCCAAAATGGAATGCAGACAGCATTTAAAGGAAGGGGAAAAATCCCCAAGCAACCCAAACTCATTCCCCTTTATTCCTTCACACTCGCCCCGCCCCCCCCCCCCCCAAAACCAAAACCAAAACCAAAACCAAAATCAAAACCAAAACCAAAACCAAAACCCCAA